>CM021109.1:265233185-265348051 GCA_007115665.2 Sequoiadendron giganteum | reverse complement strand
ATAAAAATGCCCTTTTTTATGCATCTTCCCATCCCTTTTGCACGGCCTAGGAATGGGTCACCTGTTATAACCTTTACAACATAATACCTGCCTATGAATACAAATAGAGAACTCTCTCCTCTGTACATTCTTGCTTGTATCAATGGGAACACCATGACTGGTGTTCTAGTTGATCTAAAATGTTGTTTTAATGTTATAATAGAGTATATTATGCTAATAAAATTCTTGCACAAGGATGGGTATGATGAATCTAAGAGCACAATACATACGCATGATGGAATCTTGATCCCTCCAATTGGTTCTATCACTCTCTTTGTCTTGGTAGGACCTAGGACTATAAATTCCCTTTTTGATATCATCCCAAACTCTAACTTCTTTAGAGTGAAGCTAGACATCCCATGGCTAGTTTCCACAAACGTAATCCCTTCAGTGATCCATAAATATTTGAAGTTCTCTCATGAAGGCTCTACGATGTTTTCCATGACATTGGGTATAAGTCGTTGGTGTCACATGAGGGATACTCTCTAGATCACTTACATCCTACCCTTGTTGGTTTGCTTCCTCCAAGGATGGACCTGTTATATTGCACTTATGTTAAACACAAGAATGGGGGCATAGTGCCAAAAGTGACCTGCCCTCCTTCCCCCTATGCTATTTCAGTTAAGGCTTCTATGATTTCGTGGCTGCAGGTTGCCTCTTCCTCAAAAAAGGGAAAGGGGAAGTCTACTCACATACAAGAGCCTTCCTCCCCTTCTATTGTTTCTTCTACTTCCACCTCCTACCCTTTTGTGGAACCTTTTGCTTCTAGTCCCATGCCTTGCATGGGGAGTCTGATGGTGCTTGCTTGGTGGAAAGCCAAGCATCAGGTTCTTGACCTTCCTATCTTTCCCACAATGTGTCATCTCATTTTCTATGGTAAGGGGAAGGTCCCCATGGAGTTGCCTCTACATCTTGGCCTTTGTGGCCTTCTACTGCTCCGACCACTTTAGTGGTGAATGGGAAGAGGTGATAGGTCTAGATAATCGTATGTTTTTTATTGGTTTTATGGAGACTATAAGATACTTTTAAACACACTTACTAACAATATTCCATATCATAGAATCCTTTTTGTATCCATTATATAGACCTAAGACCCAGAAACATGGTGATGGAATTATGGTTTAATATATTAGCATTAAGTGGTTTATATGAATATGTGCATGGAAATGTTGATGGAAAGTTCTGTTTAATTATGATGGTTATCCTTGTGTGTGTTTTGTGAAACTAACTTGATTTCAGCAAAAAGAGGAACCATGATGCACAACCATTGTGAGATGAACTCATATCAAAATGGCAATTGAATATTGAAACAAGGGAAGCTATAGAAACATTTGAACGTGGTGATTATTGGTTGAAAGCATTTAATGAAGATAGAACATGCATTATCATAAATAGTTAATAAATGTTGAAGAAGAGGTCTTTCTTATATGGGACTTTGATATATGGACATATAATTGAATGTATTATGTTTTGACAGAGTTCTATTTTTATAGGGTTCTCTTTCTTTTTAGTTGTAGGTTGAATAATTATAAATCTTGAATCCATGCTCTAGATATCTAGGAGTGGAATTAATGATTTTGGTTTAAGTTGTTGCTTTCAATAAAGAATCCCCCAGTTTGTATATAACTAATGGTTGAGTTTGTAGTTCACATAGCTGATTATTTATAATTTATACTATATGTTACTTCTAGTTGAACATGAATATACAAAATGGTTAAATCTAGTTTGTGTAAGAGTATTGTGTAATATTTTATCTTATGCAATAAATGGAGATCAATTCATGAGATGCATGAAATCTATTTGTTAGATTGAGTTCAGTTAAGTGGGAACAGTTACTTGAGTAAGCCACTCAAGGTATTATTCTTCACTTCATATTTCAACTATTTATTTATGTTGATAGTTAAGATTAGTTTATCGTTGTTCATGAATTGTGTGCAAGATAATTGAGATTTCATTTATTGCTAATTACAAGTGAATGGTTAGGAACATGCATGTAATAATTATTAGTAATACTCTAGAGGTCGGTTTATTTGAGTTGGTAATCTTAATTAGGATTTTAGTTAACATAGTATTAGTTCATTAGCAATAGTCAGTTACAACCTTTATTGTAGGTACCCATAGCAACTAAGTCTTTGTTATACTCTTACTATTTTTATAGTTCTATGAATTTCCAACTAGAATAACTATAGGAAGATATTTTAGGTAGTTTGAGTCTATGAAGGCATATATAGTGTTGCACCATCATAAGCTTACGCACCTTGGTTGAAGATTTAATATAGTCTTAAGCAGTGTCAATTGGGATATTCATTTAGTTGACCCTCTGAATTGAGTGAGTTTCACCAATTTTACAAAGCATTAGCTTAGAATCTACATTTTTTGAACCATTTTCAGGGATGGTGCTATCTTCGTAGGCCTGTTTTAACAAGTTTTCATAGTTAATTTTTTATTTTTGCATTAGGACTTGATAGATTTCATCATCAAACAAACCAGGAGTATACTAAAACTGTGTAGGGTCCTTGACATACAAAGTCAAACCTAATTTATGCGACGGCAAAGAGATAACCAAGGAAGATACCTTCCTTCAAACATTCAAGACAAAGAAGATACTGGTGATTTTTTTTATTATACTATGGATATTGTTGAAAGAGTGAACACTACCTTTCCATCTTCATCATCTTCAACATCATCATCATCTTCCACAACTATTGAATAGATCTTGATCCCCCAGGCCATGGTACCTGTTAGAACCCAAAAATTTCATGAAAATCCTAAGGCTTTTTCTTTTTAAAATCTAATATTTTCCTATCTTTCCATAAAATAATTCACTTTTCCCCTTGCATAATTATAAAACACCTTATACTACCAACTATATTAGACCTTTATAAATCTTTTTCCCTTTACCGCTTAACCGCGGCCTTTTTCAAAGTGGCTCGTGGTTTAGCAGTGACGGTTAGTAAGTAGTCATGATGACTGTTACCGTTATACTGCACATGGTCTTCAAACCAACTGTGGTGGCACGGTGATAGTCGATGGTTAAGCAGTGAACGAAGACAAGCGGTGGATGGAGCTTACCGCGCTACCATTGGTGGTCATCTCATAGACCACGGTAGCATGGTGAAAAGTTAGCAAGTGGCGAAGACAGCTACCATAGTATCGTTGTCCGTCATCATAGTGACTGTGGTAACACGGAAGGCGGTTAGTATAGTAGTAAATTTTTATCACCATGGTACTGTAGCCAATCAGGATGGAGACCGAGGTGGTGCGGTAGATAGGGAGGCGATGAAGGTTGACGGTTAGTGGCCAACAACCAGTTACTACAAAATCGCAGGGGGTCATCTCACAGACCGCGATGGCATGGTGGCAGTTGGAAGAGGAAAGGATAAGATCATGGAGGTGACAAGAAATGATCACTGTGATACCGCTGGAAGGTAGTGAAGAGGTTGCGGTAACATGGTGGAGGGTTAGCAGGCAGTAAGGATGACGGTTGAAGATGGTCACCGCCATACCGCCAATGGGTAGAACAAAGACCACGGTAACGCGGTAACAGTGAAGAAGAGACCGGTGAAAAGCAGTCACCGCTATACCACGGCTGGTCAACATGTTGACCACGGTAGAGCGGTAAGCATAAATGAAGACCTTGCAGCAAGATGTTAAGTGAAACATAAAGGCGGGAAAAGCATTAAAGTTAAAATTAGACGCAGAACTATAGTTGGAAATATTAATTTTCCAATAAGGCAATGCAATTAATATATTGTTATCGCCAGAGAATGCAAATGGTTTTAACCGGTTAATTCAAGGGTCATGCCCCTTGAGTTGTGATGTATAAATTATTGAAGAAAACCAGTCAGCAGGGGTTGGAGTAGGAAGGAGTCGGATTTTTCTGACTGGGAATGTAAAAATGTACAAATCTTTCTTGAAATAGAGCAATGGAGATTAATGTTTTTAGCTGGTGAAAACCTTCCTGTTTTAGTTGTGTTGCAATAATTTACATTCTTTTATCTAGTTCTCTCCAACTTGAGATCCTTTAATTTTGTAAATCAGCATATCAAGTATAATCTCTGATTTATCAGAATGAATTCCCATTTTGTGTGATTTTTATTTGTTGGTGTCTGTAAGTTAGAATTAAATCCCTTCAAGTAAGTCACTGTAATTTTAGGATTTCTTTTGGGTAGTTAAAGAAGAACCAGATTAAGAAACTTTCCAGCGTTATTTATGTAAGACATAAATAAATGAAGTTGTATGCCAATAATTGGAATTTCATTTTCAGAGTGCCTAACAACTAGAATTAAACCAGAGAAGGAAAACACGTATCATTTTATATTTTTGACTCTGTTTCCCATGTGGATAGAAGGCACTGATCTACCTCAACCCAGAGACAAATTCATACCAAACAGTTTATTCAAAACCCTCTCATTTGTGCAGTAGGAGTAGGAGTAGGAGTAGTTGTAGTGATTTTATCTATCCACTTCCCTTTTCCATTGTGGGCAGATTATTTCACAAGAAATACATCTTAAATCTACAACACACACATAGGTGCACCAGCCTAGGTTTTGCAGAGCCTGAAGAGCATAAGGTACAATTGCATCAATTGGCCTTGTATGTTTTCCAAAAGTTTTGTGAGAGCTTGGAAACCTCTCATGGTTCAAACCTATGTTTTTGAGACCCAACAGTACCTTTGAGTTCCCCATTGTTGGCCAAGCTAGAGCTATTATGCTGAAAATCATTCCACCATTAGCATTACCAATATTTTATGGCTTGGTAACTGAGGACCCAAATACCTTTCTCTTTGAGTTTGGCATTTTGTGAAAAAGATGATTACACTTATGATGCCCACCAACTCAAGCTCTTTCCAGCTACTCTTAAGAATGTTTCCCTTTGATGGTTTATGGGGCTTGGAAGGGATGTTGTTCCAAATTAGGACATGATGAAGACAAATTTCTTATAGAAATACAAGGACTATTGCAGAGGATTAGACCGGAGAAGAGATGATATTTTCTCAATGTCTCAAAAAGAGGATGAGCCTTGGAAGATTATAGAAAGATTTCAATTTTATTTGAAGAAGAACCCACAACATAAGTTGTCAGAGAAATCCCTTAAATTTTTATTTTTAAGGGAGATTAATGAAGAATGTATGGATTCTCTCAACCTTATTGGCAGAGGAGACATTTCTATAGGTCCATTTGAAGACATTCGTAAAGTCTGTAGGAATTATTCAAGGACTCTTTCTAGAAATCCAAGAGGGGAGAGACCATCCATCACAAGTAAGTCCTCTAATGGGGTCTCCAAAGTTGAAATCAGTAATTCATTGTCCCACATGAAGTAAGATATAATCATTCATATACTAACATAGTTGGACACCCTCCATATCATGAAGAAGCAGGAGGAAGCAGAAGCCATGCTCACTGAGTACTATCCTAACTGTAGACAGAGGAAATCCAGTTGTAAGTGCAAACGAGTGATCAGTATCCAACAAAAAAATATAGAGAAACCATACTTCCAAGCAATGGAAGGAGATTATGGAAAAAAATTCTACATAGCACAAAGGAGGCCTTGGCAGTAGAGACAAGGTATTCCACCAAACCCCCCTGATTTTAATCCATCTTTCCCTTTGTGAAATCAAAAATTTCTTGCCTGGAACTGTCAACCCTGGCAAACCAATCAGAACCAATGGAAGAGTCCTCAAAAGTGGCCACAAATCCATCCAAACTGGAACCAGCAACTAAACCCATGGCCACAACAAAACTTTCAAGGTTCCAACTAAAATCCACAATGGACAACCCAGCAGAATCAGTGGCAGCCTTAGTGACAGAAAGGTCAGCCATTGCAGCAATATATGAATTACCAACCTATGCTACCACCTCAGTAGAAAGCTCTGATGCACCCATCAAATCATCAGTCTCACCCACCTAGACCATTGTAGATACCCACCCAACTTGCACCAAACCCTAACACTAAGCTTGTTCAGTAGGTTTATAGTAATACCCCACTTATGGGGTAGAGGTGAGTAACATTCATCTTAGATCGTGGAAGAATCTTGCAAGACCTTCATCTCCCAAAATTACAGAATTAGATGATGAAGAACCCATAAAGGAAGCATTAGATAACCCATCTCTAGAATATCAGTCCAATCCAAGGCTGCAAAATACATCACATTTGAATCTTCCATTCCCTGAAAGTTTAGCTATCTAGTAGCAACACACACCGGATGAAATAGACCTTCTAAGCTAGTTGAAAGATGTTAGCATAAAAATTCCCTTAATCCAAGCTATCAAAGATATTCCCATATATACTAAGACCATTAGGGATATTTGCATTAAAAATCTAGGAAGGAAAAGAAAGGACCCATAGACTGTCCATGTTTTAGGTAACCTTGCTGATATAATGTTGGGAAATATAACTATTCCCAAATATATAGATCATGGTAGTCTAGTAGTGGATGTTAAAATCAATGGGACCCTTATTAAGAATACTTTGATAGACCTAGGTGTTGCAATTAATGTAATGACCAAGGAGACCATGCATCTACTATAGTTAGCTAACCTAAGGCCTACTTAGATAGTTTTATAATTAGTTGATAGGTCTATAGTTAAGCTTGAAGGAGTTATTGAGGACTTGATCATTGCATTAGATTCTTGGAATTTCCCTACTAACTTTATAGTACTTCAACCCAAAGTTAATCTTGTTGGTTATCCACTAATCCTAGGTCGACCTTAGTTATCCACAACTAATGCATTCATAGGTTGTAGGTCAGGTAACATGATCATATCCAAGAGGACTATAACTAAGAACTTGGTACTCTATCCACTAGCTCCACCACATCAAGACCTTGAGCAGACCATTTGGCCACACCTAGATGATGAGGACAACTACTCATTGTAGAATTTAATGACCATTGAATCTAGCCCCTTATTAGATATTCAAGATGAGGATAAGTTGATAGCTCATATCATACAAAATGACTATGGAATGCATCCACAACACTAGGGTTGTTTATCCAACTTGCAAGATCCCTTGGAAAGAATAATACCTACCAGCTCCTCATAAGAGATATCCCAAATAATTCATACCTCGTTACCCCACCAATTCTTACTAATAATACCTAGTCTTGATCTATCCTCTATACAAGAAATTTCTATGCAACTAGAGATCAAGCTTAGAAAAATGTTGAATTTTAATAATTTATTGTCTGATGAATAGCAGAAATCCTTGCATGTTGTGTTGTAGGCACATGCAGCAACTTTTGCATGGGATTATACTGACATGAAAGGAATTGATCCTACCTTATTCCTACACGATATTTACATCAATGATGGCTACAGACCTATAATAGAGCCACAAAGGCACATGAATCTAGCTCTTAGAGAAATTGTGAAAGCTGAACTGCAAAAGCTTTTGAATGTAGGCTTCATATACCCTATATCATACAGTGAATGGGTTTCACCATTAGTTATAGTTCCCAAGAAGGGTGGTAAATGGAGATTCTTTGTTGACTACGTGGAGCTAAATACTACTATAAGGGAAGGATCACTTTCCATTGCCATTGATTGACCAAGTTCTTGATTCTTTGGTAGGGAAGAAATATTTTTCCTTTCTTGATGGTTTCAGTGGTTATAATCAAATTAAGATTGCACCTAAAGATCAAGATAAAACCATTTTTTCCTGTCCATGGGGTACCTATTCATATTCTATTTTATTGTTTGGTTTGTGTAATGCTCCACCCACATTTCAGAGAGTAGTGCTTAGTATTTTTTTTATTTTACACTTGATAAGATGGAGATTTACATGGATGATTTCACCACATATGGTGAAAAAATTGATGAGGCTTTGCAAAATTTAGAAAGAGACTTGAAAAGATGCACTAAAAATAATTTATCATTGAGCAATGTAAAATGTTTTATGATGATGATAGAAGGCATTATCTTGGGACATTTTATTTCTAGTGTAGGGATACAAGTTTTGATTAACGATAAATAGGTTTTGAAGAGTACCTAAAACCCTAAACAAAAAGAGACAGTGGTAGAAAAGATAGAATAGTAGGCTACCCACCCCAGAAAACAAAAAACAAGTTGATTACCCAGACATCATCAACCCATCAGCGAAAACTAACAAAAGAAAACAAAGACAAAACAAAAATTAAAACGTTTATCAAATAAGTTCCTTGAGCATCTTTGTCACTTCCAGATCCTTCAATGCCAACTTATCATTCATTTCTATGATATCCTCCACATCATGTGTATGGCCTGTAATGCAATTCTTGGTTCAACTCTACGTACGCACGCTCAGCTCAGCACCCATATCCACATTTTGCATATCCTTGTCACCACTCTCCTTCCTCTCCTTGGTCATCTAGTCATCAAAAAGACCTTTTCCCATCCATTCTTTGGCCTTCTCATTGAGAAAAATCAATCCTTCTGTCGAGGCCTCCAACTTTTCCTTTCTCTTATTAATGAGCGTATCCACATCCTTACGCAGGGATACAAGTTGACCCTAAGAAGATTGAGATTATATCTACACTCCTTGTCCCTCAAAAACAAAAGGATGTGAGAAGATTTCTTGGACATGCAAGTTATTACAGGAGATTCATTCAAGATTACAGAAAAATGACTACCCCTTTATTTACTTTCTTGACAAAGGATATTGAATTTTTGTGGACTCCAAACTATCAGCAATCCTTTGAAAAATTAAAAGCAACTTTGACTAATGTACCGATTTTGAGAAGTCCAATTTGAACATTGCCATTTCAAATTCACACTTGGCCATTGGAGTTATCCTAGGATAGAAAGAGGGGAATAAGGAGTATTTTATATATTATATTAGTAAAAACCTACAAGGAGTTGAATTGAACTACACTATGACTGAAAAAGAAATACTTGTTTTTGTCTATGCCATTAACAAGTTCAAACACTACATTACTGGCTATCAAGCATTCATATATACAAACCATACAACAAATAGATGATGAATAAACTAGTGGTAGGTGGAAGACTTGTAAGTCGGTTATTGTTGCTACAAGAATTTGACATCACAATAGTTAATAAGCCTAGAAAAGCTAATGTGGTTGTTGATTTCCTCACTAGATTGCCTACTCAATCAAATAAAAGGGTGGTTGATGATTATTTCCCTAATGAGCATTTATTTTCTCTAAATGTGCACACCCCATGGTATGTTGATATAGCTAACTACTTGGTAATAGAGCAAATTCCAGCTTAATTCTCTCCTAGGGAGAAAAGATAGTTCATAAATGCTTCCCTTATTCTTGGATTTATAGATTCTTATTTTATATTGGCCCAGATAACATTATGAGAAGATGTATTAGGGAGGATGAAGTGTTTGATATAATGAAAGATTGCCATGATGAACCTTTTGGTGCACATTTCACAGCCAAGAAGATAACTTTTAAAATCTTAACAATAGGATATTATTGGCCAATGCTTCATAAAGAATTTGTTAAGTATACTAGAAGTTTTCATAGATGCTAGAGAATGGGGAGACCTACAAGAAGTGAAGAAATTCCTTTACAACCCCAACTAGCATTGGCTCCTTTTGACAAATGGGGGCTATATTTTGTTGGCCCTATATCTCCCACTTCAAATAACAAAGAATATATATTGGTATGTACTAGCTACTTAACCAAATGGATAGAAGTAAAAGCATTGCAGTTTTCCAAAGATGGCAATGTTGAAAAACTCTTATATGAGGAAATCTTCACTAGGTATGGTGTTGTTAAGGAGATAGTGATTGATCAAGGACCACAATTCACATTAGACCTTATAGACCAACTAGTAAAGGAATATCAGATCAAGTACAATAAATCTACTCCATACCATCCTTAGGCAAATGGTCAGGTAGAGGTTACAAACAGGGAGATTGAGAACATATTGACAAAAATTGTGCAACTTCATAGAAGACACTAGGTATCTAGATTACCATAAGCTATTTGCACATTTAGAACTACATGCAAGACAACTATAGGTTTTACCCCTTGTGATTTGGTTTATGGAAAAATAACAGTGTTACCCATAGAGTTTGAATACAAAACCCTACAAACAATAATTGATTTAGGGATGTACGTAACATAATCTCAGAAAGAAAGGTTGCAACATTTGAATGCCCCTGATGAAATCAGATTACATACATTGCACCACATAGAGGTTGTAGGAGAATGGGCACTTTTGTATGATTCTAGACACATAGACTTTCCAAAAAAATTGCAGTCACAATGGCTAGGACCCTATGAAATACAATAGGTGTTTCCTAATGGTGTAGTTCCATGACAGACTATTGATGAGGCCAAATTTTCACTAATGGTTAATGGCCATAGACTCAAGCTATGTAAGAAACCACTTCAACACGATGATTTTATCCTATCTCTAATCTATAAGTATGGTGCACATAGTTTTGTTGATTCAGGATCTGGGACACAAGATGGTGTTTCAATAGGAAGTGACTTACCGAGCACATTTTGTAATATAGTGGTTGAGTTACACAACTCCACCTTTGAGATTACCCATACCTAATTTTCCATGCTTTCAAACACATGCACACACTGCACGGTTATGATAACACTCAGATTATCTCCACATTGGACCTGTTTACCATATTCATATAGGACCTGATGCTGAAGGGACCTGTAGCTTCACACTCCTTGTATTCTGATAGGTACCTGACACTACTAGAGCATGTAGCAACATTCAATGGTTGGAAATAATATTTTATTCATTTGGTGCCATATTTATTGCAAGGTTATGAGCATTCATTTTCATTATACCCACATATTCATCCTACATATCGCGGCATAATTATTTTATCACTTGTGTACATTTCAAATATTTCATGATATCACATCACAATTTGCATCTATCTCATTGTATCCACTTTCCATCCAAGATACTTATTACCTTGCATTTAATATATGTCCCATCAAATCCATAACCGCACATATTCTTTCAGTTTCCACGTACCACTGATGGTTATTTTTGCATGACAGTACTTGAGGTATACTAGTATGATTATGCAAGATTTCTTTAAAAGTTTTTATGCACTTTTATTTTGTTTCCATGCATTTGAATTATTAAGCCATTCAATTCCATCAACTCACATTTCAACTGCCTCCAAATCCTCATTGTGAAGTAAGGTCACTTCACCCATTAAGTTGGGGGGTTACACTTAATCTATCTTTAAGCCAAACTTTTTGAATTTTCCACCCTAAATTGAATTAATGGAAATCATGGCATGCAAAGCCTAGAGTCATAATTTTATTGTTATTTCTGCCCACTACCATTTTTTCAATTCCTACAAACTTGAAATCCTATAGAATTTGTAAGAACCTTAGCTTGGTTTTTATAAAAGCTAAATTTGAAGAGGGATTTTTAGTTGTAGTGTGGTGTGGTAGTAAGAACACATTTGGAAACTAAGGTTTTGAAGTCATAAGTTAAATTGAAGGTGGTAGGCAGAGATTGAGTTGAACTCTTGAGTTGATTTGGTAGATTGAGTAGTAAAGAGAACTAAGATGGGAGGAGATGTAATACAAAGAGAGTCAACAGCTTATCAACAAAGTTTGGAGGACATAGTTGTCCTTCCTATATTCACAAGGGTTGGATGGCTTGCCTATTTCCCAAAATTGAAAGAGTATAGTGATGATTTAATGAGGATATTTTCTGAAAATCTCTAGTACGACGAAGCCATGGTAAAAGGACTTTTTGTGGATGCTTTAGAGACTGTCATTGCTTAAGTAATCAGATTACCAAGGATGGGAGTAGAATTTCTAAATTGATCTGATGCAGCCACAGCTCGGGAGGGATTATGTATA
The DNA here is from genome assembly GCA_007115665.2 of Sequoiadendron giganteum. NCBI lineage: Eukaryota > Viridiplantae > Streptophyta > Pinopsida > Cupressales > Cupressaceae > Sequoiadendron > Sequoiadendron giganteum. The sequence goes on along the minus strand of CM021109.1, from coordinate 265,336,203 downwards.
AGATAAGTATTGGATTCCTCAACACAAGGTATGAAAATAATGTCTCTCCATTGGTTATGAGCAAGGTGTGCTTCTTATATTGTCAAATACATTACATGCGATGGCAGACAAAAAAAATTGTATACTGTTCATTTTAATTTATTAAGCCATCTTAGGCATAATAGGATAGTCAATTTACCCTATTTCCTATACCACCTTTTGAAAAGAATGGCTTCAAAGTGTCGAAGAATAAAATTTGATACTTCTCTCTCTCACCATTGCTTGATTACCCTGCTAATAAAAAGAAGCCTAAGAATTCAGTACCCACAAGTAAGGTGGGAGGATTTTAGGGCCGAGGAATGTAATGACATCAAAAAACAATTAGTAATGCCTAGGAATATTGGAATTCAAGATGAACCCTAGAATGATCCTGAAGCGGAAAACCCTCATAATTCACCTATGGCCTCACCTACCCATAGCCAAAGTGAACATGTAGAACCTAAAGAACCAGAGTCTAGGCCATCCAAAAATGAGGAGTTGCCTTCTTCTTCAAAGCTAGGAAGCCTAAAAGTGGGATAATTAGTGTATCCACTACTCCCACACCCTCTAAACCAAAAGAAGAGGATCTAAAATGAAAGAGGATTGTTCAAAAGTAGAAGAAGAAAGTTGAAGCAGAGATACTTACACCCAGATGTTCTAGTAGGCTCAGGAAACAAAATGTTGCAAAGGGAGGTACATGAGAACCTAAGGGAGAAGAGGAGAATAGAGAACAGTTCCAGGGAAATCAACACTAGCAGGAACAACAACATGAAAATATAACGGTTGTGGAGACTACTTTTGAACTAGGAGGGAATGCCCTTGGTAATATGAATGCACCTATGAAAAGAGAAAGTATGTGATAATGTCTTCTGATTATGAACTAGAAGATTTATTTACTGTAAAGAAACTAAGAACAAAAGCTCCAGATAGTCCCACATATGGAGAATATGAAGAGGGGAATGAGCAGTTTGAAGGTAGAGAAGAAGTTTATCTTGAGGAGAGGAATGTGAGGCAAGAACTCCAAGAAGCATTGGATATAATTAAACACCTAGTAGAGTTGGCGAAAAACTATGAGCAGAAGGACAAAGAAAAGGAATTCAAAATAAAGGAGATGGAGGAAAAATTATAGTTGTATGGTCATGGTGCTAAGTTGGATTTGTTGGCACAATTGGTTGTTACCAAAATAGGGGATAAGGAACTAGCTATCTCAAGTGAGAAACCCCCTCCTCTTAAAACTCTTAGTTATCACACAACTTTCTCTCTAGGTTACCAATTGTGGAGTGTGAATAATGAGTTTGAAAGAGAAAAAGAAAAATGGAAGGAAAAAGAGAGATATAGACAAGAATTGGAAAAGAAAGAAATGGAATTGAATAAGTCAGCATTCTAATTGGAATAAGCTGTAGATAAGGTAGCACAAATTTTCAAGTAAAGGCCTCCACCCAGGACTTATGCATTGTTTATACAAGAGATGTACTTGTGTTTTCAATTTAATAGATTAATTAGTAAACAATTAGCTGCCATGAGTTAACCAGATGAGTTTCTTAAAAAAAATAAGACTTCCACATTTGAGGACTAGGATCAATTATGTAAAATTTATTTGCATAATTATGTGATTCCTAATGAAACAGAATGGAATCCCTTAATGTTTGTGGAGGATATTCAAGTCAAAGCCCTTGCCTCTTACTATAGAAATGAACAACTTAGATGAGAAATTATGGAAGAATATGATGGAAAAGAGAAATCTATTACACTTCTAGTAAGAAGAGAGAATAAGGATTCAGAGATAATTATTGATGAGGGGATGAAACTTCTTGAGCATAAAGGATTTGGTAAGACAATAATGAAACTCGAGAAGGAATACTATGTGAGGATGAAAATGCTAGCTGAAGGAATTGTTCAGCAATGTTATTTGTATGTGTCAAACCGATGGAATGAACTAACCACTGAATTGCAGAAGGAGTTGCATTTTGTGTAAAACTTTACTGCTATGCTCTGGAGGGTGCAGAATTACATGGAAACCAGTATTAACAAAGGAGTTCATTGGATACCCCTTACATTTCAACCACCCATTCTCCTTTTCCCAATTCCACATTGGGGTGGAAATAAAGGTGATGAATGTGAACAGGAAGAAGCTATCAAAATGAGGCAACTTTTAGCATACTAAGGTTTTTATCTACAATAGGATCAGCATGCTAGTACATTCATGGACCTACGGTAATTTTATTTGTAGTATAATCAAGATCCTTATTATTTTGTTTGGGGAAAAGCAAAAATTTAAGTTTGGGGAAAATGATAGGTCTAGATAATAGTATGTTTTCTGTTGGTTTTATGCAGACTCTAACATGCTTTCAAACACACTTTCTAATAATATTCCATATCATAGTATCCTTTTTGTATCCATTATATAGACCTAAGACCCAAAAAAATGGTGATGGAATTATGGTTTAATATATTAGCATTAAGTGGTTTATATGAATATGTGCATGGAAATGTTGATGGAAAGTTATGTTTAATTATGATGGTTATCCTTGTGTGTGTGTTTTGTGAAACTAGCTTGATTGCAGCAAAAAGAGGAACCATGATGCACAGTCGTTGCGAGATGAACTCATAGCAAAAGGGGTATTGAATATCGAAACAAGGGAAGTTGCAGAAATAGTTGAATGTGGTGATTATTGGTTGAAAGCATTTAATGAAGATAGAACGTGTGTTATCATAAATAGTTAATAAATGTTGAAGAAGAGGTCTTTCTTATATGGAACTTTGATAGATGGAAATATAATTGAATGTATTCTATTTTGATAGAGTTCTAGTTTGATAGGATTCTCTTTCTTTTCAAATGCAGGTTGAATAATTCCAAATCTTGAATCCATGCTCTAGATATCTAGGAGTGGAATTAATGATTTCGGTTTAAGTTGTTGCTTTCAATAAAGACTCCCTCAATGTTTATATAACTGATGGCTTAGTTTGTAGTTCAGTTAGTTGATTATTCATAGTTTATACTATATGTTATTTCTAGTTGAACATGAATAAATAGAATGGTTAAATCTAGTTTGTGTAAGAGTATTTTGTAATCTTTTATCTTATGCAATAAATAGAGATCAATTCATGAGATGCACGAAATCTATTTGTTATATTGAGTTCAGTTAAGTGGGAACAGTTACTTGATTAGGCCACTCAAGGTATTGTTCTTCACTTCATCTTTCAGTTTTTTTTATTTTTATAGTTAAGATTAATTTATCGTTGTTCATGAATTGTGTGCAAGATAGCTGAGATTTCATTTATTGCTTATTACAAGTGAATGCTTAGGAACATGCATGTAATAGTTATTAGTAATACTCTAGAGGTCATTTTAACTGAGTTAGTAATATATATTAGGTTTTCAATTAACATAGTATCAATTCATTAGCAATAGTTCAGTTATAGCCTTTATTGTAGGTACCTATAGAAACTAAGTCTTACTTATACTCTTGATTTTTAATAGTTTTGTGAATTTCCAGCAACTAGAATAACTATAGGAAGATAGTTTAGGTAGTTTGAGTCTATGAAGGCATATATAGTGCTATACCATCATAATCTTATGTACCTTGGTTGATGATTTAATGTAGTCTTAAGTAGTGTCAAGTGGGTTGTTCAGTTAGTTGACCCTCTAAATTGAGTGAGTTTCACCAAGTTTACAAAGCATTAGCTTAGACTCTACAAGAGACATGCCACTGAGGCATTTGAGTCTAATTCTCCACCAGTTTTTGCTTATGTTCCTACATCTCTTCCTCCTATTTTTGTCCAGGAGTTGATCCCTCCATCAGCAATGGTTGTGATGGATACTCCCATGGTAGAACAAGAGCCTTTTGCTCCTCCTCAAGCCATAGCATCTAGCTCTTAGAGCCAAAGAAATTTCCTTGCATGTGAGTGTAAACACCAAAGAAAGGTCTAGCTACTGAGCAAGCTTCCTTATTGAAGGTAGACGAGGAGCCAATGACTCCTATTTCAGTGTCTCCTATTGTGCCTCCCTCATCTACTTCTTTTGTTTTGGTTCCCATTGCCTAGATCTTGCTTCCAGCTCCCCCACAAATGCTAATGACCCTCACCCCAAAAGTGTGCAAGTGTTCATCACTCCCTTTATGGAGCCTCCCCTCTTGATGTCCCTTCCAAACATCCTGCCTTTTCCTCAGCACATGGATATGTCAAATACCTCGGGGGTGTCCACTGTAGTTTTCTCCTCTTCCACCTTTCCTTCCACTTCTTTTGTGTGGATCTTGCATCCTCTAATGAATCATAAGTTGGAGGATGACCTCGCTTCTAATGGGGGTCAAAAGAAGGGATCGACTTCTTTGGGAGAGAGCTCTACTTTGGCTTGCACCATCCTAGTGACTGAGGCAGCCTCAGTGTCCCCTAAGTTTGTCACTGCCCCCGAGTATTTTGATAAGACTAGAAGTGGATCTCAAGTGCCTCCTTCTTTGCCTACCCAATTGACACAAGGCACTCCTTTCAAATGCATATTCAACTCGGTGGATGATTTCTTGGCTTTGTCAGTGATCTTTGCAAGATCAATGATGTTTACCTCATAGGAGTTGAGTGAAGAAGACCTCAAGGGCCCCTCTTCCTTGCCTCTTATTGCAGGAGAGTTGGAGGGTTCTCCCCTTGCTATCCCTCCCTTGTAGGCTCATCCACTCTCTCCCTATAATAATCTAGATTGGCAGAATGATGACTTCCTGATTGATGAGGACTAGGAGAGTGCTTTTTCCTTAATCGTAGATTATATTTATGAGTGTGTTGTGTTTCCTCTGTGCTTTTTTTATGTGTTCCTAGAGGACCTCGATCACCCTCGTAGATGCTTGGATACAGGAGTGAAATTGTGTCATAAAACTTCTTCTATATGTTCTATCATTCCTCTATTTTTTGTACCTTGGTTTTCAACATTTGGGGATGATGCAAAGTGTTGGGGGCATTTAGACCTCCCTTCCATATTGACCCAGTTTTTTATTTTTTATTTTTTTTCATGTGCCCTTCTTCATGATCTGATATAGTAGGGGATTGATGATAGTTCATATATATATTATATCTATCTATCTATCTATATCTATGAGTAGTTCTAACCCCAAGTTATCAGATCCCATTGTCTCTTGATTTCTTCACCTTTACTTTTCCTTTCTTTTTTACCTTTCTCTCTTATTTTCTTACTTCTTGATGTTGTGGTGCCTATCTATTGTCCATTGTGTGTATGACAACATTTCCATGTCTACATCTCGTCGTGTATCATGGACCACATCTCTGCATGTTCTTCCTTTCCTTAGGATGCCACATGATCCTTTAATTCGCATGCACCATCCTAAGGGGGCCTTGCCTCTCTAATTTTCAATAAGGTGTATTTGGTGACCAACAAATCCCTTACTAAAAATATTTGCATTTTTCAAAAATCACATCCTTCAAAAAGGATCCCCTTAGCCATATTTTTTTGAAATAGAATTCATAGCAAAAATAATTAAGAATTCACCTTCAATAAGGTCATTCTTCTTTCTTTGGATTCCTTGATGAAAGAGAATCTTTTAAAAGGATTCCTTGATAATAATATCGTTTGCAAAAATGTCATCAATTTTCAAAGAGCGTCCCTTGTGTTGGTTCTTTTTCCAGTTGAGCTCTAGAGCCCTCTAGGTGGTAGCCAACCTTTGCATTCAAGGATCACCAAAAACTAGTGACCAAAATAATGGGTATGGCTTCTCAAGAACCTACCCCTACTCTTTAGGCTCTATGGGACCAAGGAGGGTGTTCCTTATTGTGTTCATTTGATATTCAAAACCTCAAGAACACTTCAACACAGAGATTTATCCCTACAAATTACAAACGTACACTATTTATCAAAGGCTTGGTTGACCTTTACACAAATAACCAATAAGTTGCTAGGGACATTGGTATGTATGAGACTTACATCTCAAAATGGATAAAATTTGGATTAAGCAATGTTCTAAATTTGAATCCATAACTAGGTATTTTTTTATGTATTTGATTATAAGAATTCCTAACAAATAAGCCAGTGCCTCATCAATTGGGCAGAAGGAGTCAAGCATGAAATACTTTGTCATACACAAAACATTTAACCCTGAAATGAATGGACCATTTTCATAATGCATTACATCACAAAAACTCACAATACATAAAGTATCACTTCTTACCAAATCCTAGCCAATCATCACAGACCTGTGACTCTCTTCAAAGTTTTTAATTAACTCTTTGAGTTAAGGCAAGAAACAGAATCATACACTCAAATGAACCATTGAAGATAAATGAAATGATGCTTGATAGTTTCATTTATAGTCTGTAACAACTGTACACAGCAGAGCACATACTTTAATTTTGTAGATTTTTTTCGATATCAGTAATTTGCATAAAACTATTTAAGACTATTTCATACATAACCCATACCCAAGACAATTAACTAGCAGATTCATCAAGAATTATGCATTTGTACCTATTTTTTGTATCCTACCTTGACCTTTCTGGATTAAAAAATATGACCCTCTATAATGAGCTTTGAAATCTCTTTTATAGCATAAGAGAGAAACAAGCATCGGGATCATTATAATTACATTTCAATATAGAATTTCATCTACATTTCAAAATTCCCAAATGGTTAGATGTAATCATTTACTGAACAGGGGAATCAAAAATTTGTAACAACCCACATAACCAATCAGTGTCACCACACCATTTGAAAAAAAAAATTAAGGCCTTGTTGTCCATACCCACGTTGAACCAAAAAAAGGAGCCAAGATCACATTGCAACCAAAAACTAGAAGAGCATCACCATCACGCAGATACCGAACCAGCACCAGGGCCATGGTACTTGTACCCACATCACGTTTTCACCACAGTAGGAGGTGAAACAACCACTCCTTCATCCTTACTAGCACACTTCTCAGCACCAAAACCAGCAACCTCACACGGTGCCATCGCATAAATTGGAGAAACTGTGAGGACCTCTTCATTCACACCAACCATCTCAATTAGAGCCTTAAGGAATTGGTCGTAACCAGAGTCAGTCTCTATGTCACTATCACTAGAGCTATTAGAGACATCAATGGGTGAATTATACCTACCCAAAGAACCAAAACCATATCTTAACTTTTCCTTTGGTCTCTGCTCGAACTCTGTAGACCTTTTCTCATTGCCGTGCATCACCTCCTCTGTAATTGCAGCTCAGCCTTTTAGTCGAGAGTTGCACCTGGTAACCACTAGGATGAGCTTCGTGCATTCCATCTTTAGGCTAGGAGTGCCTTGAAGATTACTCTATTCATGCAATGGCATATCATCATCCAACCTTCAAACATTAACTCTGGCAGACCTATGCACAAATGATGGAGAAGCACTCAACCTACTCATCTTGCACCAATAAACAAAACCTTCACAAGAGTGATCACCAACCACATAAAATTTCAGACTCCTAATTGTTGTGACGAAAATGATCAGCCTTCATCCATATTTATGAGTAGATTGATGATGTCAATCATCAATTCTCCCAGAGTAACATGAGAAACCGAGTGATTATTTGTTGGCATTTATTTCATCACCGTTAATTCTCAAGTACATGGAAATTGTCATACCATTCTTCACAATTGCTAGGAAGTGGTTCTTCACATGCATGGAGATCAGGTTGATATCCTCTAAAGAGTATATGCAATTAATTTTTGCTACTTGTAGCATCCAAATGGCCATCACATGGCCAGTTATGTTCTTTGAATATGAACCATCGATCAATCATTGAGATGGCCCTTTGGATGACTCAGATCGAGTCAAAGATGTTTGAAAATTCCATGTTGTCACATGGCAATTCATCAGCCAATGGTGTCTTCCCCAGTTAGAAGACACATCCAACAACCACAGGCCCCATCTAGCTCTTTTATGTCACCATTAGAATCCATGTTTCACCATCACACTGACCGTGCATGGCGTTAGGTCACATTGATTAATACTTTGTGCAACAAGCGCGCTACGACTCAGATTAAGACCAAACAATATATTAGAGTCATCGATCTACTGCCAACTAAGACCATGGTGATAGTGGGAATTGGGTCCCACTCAAAATGGAGGATGTGTGGCACAACCGTGCACACCACATGACCTAGCCAAAAAATATTTTTTTAATGTTGTGTGGTGTGCATGCAAGGCTTGGACTTTAATCATCAAATCCAACAGCTCAAATTTTACACACATGCATATATCATTTGTTATAAAGAAGGGGCCATGGACTAGGTAAAGTGTGATAGACCCTCAAAATAGATTAAAGACTTAAGGCATAAGTCTTTAAAAGGAAAAATATTTTGGGCCGACCATGAAATATTTAAAAATTTAACAAACACCTGATAACCGGTGGGCTTAGGTAGAGGGGTTGCTAATGAAAATGGGAAAGATGACATAGGTTGTAACTAGGACAATCGACAACCTGGTACAAGGGGTCAATGCAGAAACATGACGCGAGGGTTTAAAACCTTAGAAAACTTGGACAAGGTCATAAGACTACAAAACCCTAGCATAAAACCATCCAACACAAGAGTGAAAGATCACTAAAATTTTCATGGAACAAGCCAAAAAAAAATTTAATTTTTAAAGTTCTATCACCTTGAGCAGATCCCTCTTTCTTTTGAAGGGTTTCCAAGGGACCCCTTTGAAAGCTTCTCCTTTAATTCCTTGTTCTGAGATACGACTATTTGTTTATCTACGTGAATTTTTATTTTTCTAACATTTTTTTAATGTGGATTAACATGTTGCCTTGTAGGACCGAGCACCTGTAAGGGTTAATCAATCTTTTTGGGAATTTCATATCTGGCCTCCCTCAGGACCAAGCACCTATGGCACCTCCTTTGCAAGATCGAGCACCTATAAAGTGTTTCCATTCTATAGGACTAAGCACTTGTAGACCCTTTCATCAAAATCTACAAGACTGAGCACCAATGGAGCCAATTTTGTAGGATCAAGCACATGCAAAGCCTTTTGTTCACCTTCCACAGGATCGAGCACCTACGATGCTTTAGTTCAAATCTCCATAGTATCGAGTACCTATGGAGCCATCTCTCTCCTACACCTGAGTTTGCTAGACTATGATCTGCTTCCTTGATGGTTCAAGTATATTTTTCAATTTATTACACTCTAATTTATCATGCATTCACTAACACTTATGCTTGCTAAAGTGCGAGAAAAATGCAATGTCGTGAATTTTCACCCTTAGGAAAATCCCACATTTACACTACCTCTTACCTTAGAGAATTAAATCTAATAATGCAATCCTTATTCCACCACCTTTCCTTGTCCACTTGGAAATTGTTTTGGATGTTGGTGAGAGATGTTTTATCTAGGACTCTAGCACAGCATGCGGACATCTACATGACACATTGTTTTCTTGACATGATTCCCACCTCTAGAATCTATAGAGGCATTACACTCCTCCATCAGACATGAAGTGTAACGCTTACTTCTCCCTTGACTGACTTCGAATGGCTCTTTTGCCTCCATTTTCACCTTTCAAATGGCTATCTCATTCATTCTTTGATGCTTTTTGATCATCTTCACACTTTAGGAAACTTTCTTCACTCTTACTTACTTTTAGCATTTTAAAACTCCACCACCTTCATTGAAGTTGTAAGTTAGTGTTTTTTTGGTTCACACTTCATTTTTGTGGCAACATCGGTCTTTGAAGGCTTGCACGCTCGCTCCTTCCTCCATTTTCCTTGAGTGCACATGGTTGAGAAGGTGATATCATTCCATTTTCACTCACTTTGCATTATCATATTGATATTGTAGCATATTGTGTTTGTGTATTACTTGGTACCTCTATTTCTACGTACTCTCCTTTATCATATTTCTTCAATTATTTCTATCTAGTTGTCCATGGAGGTGGAAACACCAAAGTGGGGGAAATAATTAAGGTAGTCCTCTAAACATAGCCCCAACATTTTCATGTCTTTTGTGTGCAAGTTCTCCTTGAGGTGAAGATCTTGAAGATATCAATTCATGGCTAGGAAGGTGTACTTTCCTCACTCTTCTTTGTCCATTCATATAATAGGTTAACTTAAATTATTCTTGTTATTTTATCATTCTTCTATTTTCTATTTCCATTATTGCAATAAACTTCATCAGTTAGGTTGTTAGTCAATTTTCTATGATTTCAGACTACACCTTTTACAAACACCAGTGCACCATTGAGATTCCAGCGTGTCACGCTAGAGTTTGTATCCCTCATTATAGTCATTTGGCAGTAATTTTTTTGAGTTGCAATCTAGACTCCAAAAAAATTCTCACATAACTCCCTAAAACATATGAGCATGTATAAGGACAACAACAACCAGTTTTCTCTTCCTTTTTATCCTTTAAACGTTAAACTCTTTCAAAACATTCCATTAGCTTGAGGTAGATTAGGGTAGCCTATTGTTCTAGACTCTCCTGTGACTTGGAGTCTTGAGAAGTCAGTCCCCCTCCTCTATAACTTTATCATGGTCTTCTAATCCATATTGTTCTTATTCTTCAACTTCATATTTACTTTCATCTCCTCTTCTATGATTAATTCCTCTATGTAGCTCCTATTTAAGTGTTTGAACTTGTCGTTGTAGGGCTCTAAACCCTCATCTAGTGCTCCAATATTTCTTCCACCACCATGATTTCTTCATAGAGGCATTTTGATCACTTGTTTTATAAACCCACAACCACAAGTCCTAGTGCAAACTATCTCACGTTTATGGATCTGTTTACACACTTAGGAACTCCCACTCTGATACCACTTAATGAAGGGAGACTCTCCCTCTAACACACCTTACACAGATAATAACATTGAAGAACAAAATATATACAACTTTATTATACTCTCAAAAATCATCTACATACATGAAATAAAATTCAATACAACTATTTGGTCACAAGACCAATATTATAGAAATCTAAGTTGTAAATACATGCAAAATATTAGGCATACAAGTCTACAAATGGCAATAATGGTCATTAAAACCCCAACCTCTATTCTATTTTTTTTTTTTGTGCTAAAAATCAAGAATTTTATCTAGGCGAGAGGACCCAGTAGTTGAGCATGTTTTAATAGTTGTGATAGTATTTTTTTATATAATGCCCAATATTTTTATTAATATTGGACCAATAATTGCGACATGACTACCCATAATTGAACAAAATGTATTCCTTTGATCTAAAAAGCAACCAATCATGTGACACAACATCAGTGCTCAACTACCCATGATGTGAATGCACAAGTACTGGTAAACTACATCTTGATAAAAAGAATGTTGATGTGGCATCATATTTGATGATGTGGCCTTGAAACGAAAGTTATAAGTAGGGGATTTTCCAAGTAAGCCGATGTAAAAAATTGGGAGTGATTTGAAATTTCCAAATAGGATAATTAGAAGTGTGAAGTTAGGGTGCACAACTACTGGATCCTCTCCCCTATCTTCTCATCCAGAATGAATTCCTTTCATTTATCACCACTATATCATTTTTTTCCTTCCAACTAATTGTCACTTCTATTTTTGGCACCTAAAAAATTTAGTTGCTCCTTTTTCTAGAATGAAGAAATTTCCTAAGTTTTAGTCCAACTTTTGAGAGCCATAACTTTGGACTCGATCATTAGATTGACAAACTATCTATGTCATTGGAAATATCTCGATGAGTGGTAGGGCTGCAAAAGGTCTATAATTGGTCCATTTGATTTTTCAGCCATTTTTTGGTCTGATCCGAAACCTCTTAGGTGCCTCAAAAATTGACTTTAAATTTTTTAAATGGATCTTGAAGACAAAACATTAATATCTCACAAGTGACAAATGTTATTGAAGTGATTTCTTCACCATTATCTTCATTTCACCATTCTATAGCTCTTTGTGATATTTCATATCCATGCATGCACAAATGCTAACTTATTAAAAATAGAAATATGTTATTTTTAGCCCTTCCAACTTACTAAAAATAGTAACCCTACCATTTTTGTCCCTTATTAAAAATTTATTCACCAAACCTTAAAAAATAAAAAATAAACATTTTTTTGGGGATGAAAGATTGCTCTTACACCCTAGATGATCTTGCATCATACATCCTCATGATCAATATAATACCCTATCAAGTATTATATTACCATCTGGATATCACACGTGATGTCCATAGCCTCATTTGTGGATTCATTTAGCTCTATGAGGGTTTTTTCCACAACTTCATTTCTAAAATTTATTTTTTCCACCCAAACAAGTGGATGATCAACTGTTATTTCATATAATATATTTTCCTTAATGAGTATTTCTACATCCATCTAGCACATGAGCTCATTTTTTGTGCATTGGTTCCTAATTATTCTTCATAATAATTATTTAAACACTTGATCCTGTCATCCAAGCTATGGAATCTATATTTGAATCTTAAGTCTTCATCCATGATCTTGGAGCCTTGTTCATACAATTCTTTCATCTGTATTTTCGTGTCCCTTGATACAAATTTCATTTTCTCTATTGAATATCATTTTCTTTATGATATAAAAGCTAGATTAATTGAATCATCCATAACTTGGAGGGGAGTAGCTAGTTGCTTGATGTAAGTTTTAATTAAATTGTTTTCTCTTTTAGTTATGTCCTTGTATTATGATATTTTTTTATATGAGATATTATGTTAGATACTACATTTCTCATGCCTAGTATCTCTTGGGCTCTTGGTTGCACTCCTAGGATGACAATAGTAATTTTATACTCAATTATTGAAAGTTCCTTATCATTCATGTCTACCATGGGTGTGGTTATTTAAGTTATCATAACCTTGTAGGAATCTATAGAAATTAAGGACAAGGTCCTTGGTTTCATCTTTTGTCTAGGAACCTTTATCATATTTGCAATACTAGGAAAATTCTTGGATGTTGGCTTCACTATAGACTATCTATGTCGGATATTTATTTTGATCCATGTAGGAACCAAGGAAGTGGTGGTATCTAGGAATTGAGTATTAAAATAGACAATACCTACTATGATGGTGATTGTGGAATTTCCTATATCTATTGTGATGGAGGAGATTGGGTACCAACATATTGCATTAGAGAATAGCATATTTTTTGTACTTTTTTCTCTAATTCTACCCAAAAAATCACCTTTATCTCTAGTTCTTGTATAGAAATCATTAATTTATTTCTACATCCCAAATGATAGCTACACGGATTTAGTCCTTGCTACAGATTCTTGTGAATCTACATGGATTTTTTTCTATTTATTAATATTATCCTCCTTTTTTTGTTCAATCCCACAAATTCCTCATGTTTTACATCCCTTGGACTTATATGCATTTAGCTACCCTACTTAAAGTTGTGTAAAACTAGTATAATGGAATTGTCTATTACTATTGGTGATTGACATCTTTGGTTTCTAGTTATTTTATTCTTTCTCTCTCTCTCTTCATACTAGTTAATTTTTACTTCTTATACCACTTTGTCTATGTTGGAGAAGGATGGAGTACAATTGGGAGGGGAAGAGTGGATTGATATTATTAGTGATAGTGGAGTTACTTGAGCTATGCTAGACTCTTTATTCATACAATTAGTTCAATGACTAGGAAATGTTTCAAGAGGTAGAACAATAGTTCCAAAATAATGTGTTGATACCTACATAATGGGAGATGAAATATAAGGAGATGGGGTGTGTACAAAAGGAATCCTTACTTCAATTGATACTAGAATGACCTATAAAATACCTTTTGTAAGGGAACTAAAGGATTATTTGTAGTTCAAGTTTCACGTGATGAGGCCTATGGAGATGAAGGAGCCTATGTTGTCTTTTTTTGTTCTTTCTCTTGAAGGTAACAACTTCCTTTAGTTCTTATTCTTCAAATTTTATAGTTTTACCTTATTAACTTTCTTAGTAGCTTCACTGTTGGATCCCTTATTCTTTTATACACTTCTTTCTCATTTCCTTCCACTTTTTGTTTAGGAGGAACATCATGTTGGCATTGGTTTTCATTGATGTCAACACTTGGTGAGATTTTTGGAATCGGTTGTCATTCATGTCAACATTTGAGGAGATTATTGTGATATCAAAACTTGGTGAGTTGGTTGGCATTTGTTATCAGAAATTGAGGAGATTATTGTAGATGTTTATGAGATTTCCATTTGGCATTAGTTATCATTGATGTATGGTGGTGTCTCTTATGTTCATGGTTGGTTTTCATGCCTTGGTTGATGTCATGTAAAGTTGTATAGTAGATTTTTGTTGTCAGGAAAGTTGATTTCATGATGATATATTAAGATGAGGATTAGAAATAATGGTAATGGTGGAGAGTTGTTGTTGAAGGTCTATAGTATGTTGTATTTTCTCTCATATTATTCTTGAGGAAGTATGTGTTGATGCAAGGAACTTTTGTCCTCCACAAGATGGTGAAAGTTTCTAATTTAGGAAGTTGTTGTGAAGAATGTTTGGGAGAATGCTCTGCATTCCTCTGTTGTTAGAGATATGGTCTTGCAGTTTGGATTTCAATCTTTGTGCTATGTGGATGTTGCACTCCTATACTTTTAGGTCACCTATGTTGTTGAGGAGGGTTATGTTAATTATAGAAGGTTGGTAGTGTTGTCGATTGTCTAGATTGGTCTAAAAAATGCTCTCCATTTCTCTGTATTGATGTCTCTGCTCCTGCGGCTTGGTGATGTAGAGGAGGGGGGCCAACTGCTCAAGACCCTAGGTCATAGGAGGGTCTAGAACAATCAACTACCCTAATCTACCTCACACTAAAGGATTTTTTAAGATAATTTTGATGTTTGAGGGGGGAAAAATGAAGGGCAGCTAATCTACCTCTTTCCTTCTATCAACCCGAGACTTTAAGAAGTCAAGTGAGTAGATCTCTAGAGTCTAGACTACAACTTAGGTAGCTCACTAGAAGGGGACTCCAGTGTGGGGAATGAATGATAGCGTGACACATTGTCATATCAGTCAGGCGCTAGCATCTATACGGACAAAGAACGTAAAGTGCAATCTAAGAACCTAAAGAAACCTACTAATGACTTGACAAGTACAATCCAATACAATAATAGAAACAAAAACAACTAGGTAGCTAAATGACAAGAAGAATACTTTAACTTGAAAGATAGATTAATTAAGAACGAGATAACAAGAAAGGGTAGAAATCAAACTTATGGTTGGTCTAGCCTCTTCCAAGCTCCACTTGAAATAAATACCTACATATAGAAGAATGAGGAAAAAGGTTGGGTTTGTTTTGGGGCTTTCCACCTCCACAGACAACCAAAATAGCAACAATGGAGAAAGTATGATAAAGAAAGATATTAAAGTATAAGTACTATGTGTTATGCTAACAATAATATACTACTAAAACAATACAATGATGTTAAGTGAATGGATATCACCTTCCCAACAAGATTCTCTCAAGGCACATGGAGGAAGGTGTGACCTCACAAGCTTGTGAATGCCAACATTGTCACAACAACGAGAGGAGTAAAACTAGCATAGTGTTGACTTAGAGCTTCAAAGATGGTGAAAATACTATGAATAAAGTATGTAGAATACTCAAGAAGTGTAAAGAAGATCAAGTGATATTGAAGAAGCTAGATTGAATGAATGAAATAGTGTTTTGAAGATGAAAGGGAGGCCAAAGGAGTCATTTGAGGTTAGTCAAGTGAGTATATATGTTACACTTCGACACCAATGGACAATTTTAATGCCTCTACAAATTCCAAAGGCGAGAATCCTATTAGAATGGTAGTGCACCATGTAGATGTATGTGTGTCATGCTCGCGTTCCAAATAGAAATTCCCCCATCGAAACTACAGAAAAATTCCAAATGGATGGAGAGCAGATGGAGGACATGGAATAGCATCATTAGGTTTTATTTTTCTAAGGTAAGGGGTGCAAATGGGGAATTTGCAATGGGTGAAAATTCATGCCATTACATTTTTCCCCCACTT
Organism: Sequoiadendron giganteum; assembly: GCA_007115665.2. NCBI lineage: Eukaryota > Viridiplantae > Streptophyta > Pinopsida > Cupressales > Cupressaceae > Sequoiadendron > Sequoiadendron giganteum. Next base: position 265,320,260 of record CM021109.1, on the reverse strand, counting down.
TAGTGAGCATATGTGCTACCAAATGTGAGGTAAAGAAGATTGAAAGATTTTAAAGAAATTATACCTAAACCATCAAGGAAGCAAACTGCAATCTAACACACTTGAATTCTCAAGAAGAGGAGATGACTTCATAGGTACTCGATCCCAATGAGAGTTGAAAAAATGCACCATAGGTTTGCAGACCCATGAAAGTTAAACAAAAGGCTCTATAAGTGCTCAATCCTACAAAGCCAAACAAAGATATCTCATAGGATGAAAGTGTTTTACAAGTCCTCATACTTGCAAAGGAGGTGCCCTAGGTGCTCGATCCTGAGGGAAGCCCAATGTGAGAGGCTCCACAGAGTCTGATGGGCCCTTAAAGATACTCAGTTCTACAAGCTTGATTGAAAACCAACTTCACATGTGCTCTTTCAAAGCAACATGTTAATCAGTAGAAAAAACATGTAAGATAGAAAAAATCCATGCAGGTAGATAGATAGTCACACAAAGAATCAACAATTGAAGGAGAAGCTTGCAAAGGGGTCCCTCGAGAGCCCTTCAAAAGAAAAGGGATCCATTCAAGGGACGTTCTATTTGAAAAGAGAATATTTTTTTCAAATTATTCTAGCATCAAGGAATCCTTTTTGAAATATTTCTTTCATCAAGGAATTTGAAAGAAATAATACTCCCTCACAAGGGAAAATTTTCAAACTTCATCAAAAAAAGTACTTTGTTCACAAAGGAAAGTTTTTAGATTCTATCTTATGAATCCATGATGAAAGAAAGATCTTGCTAGGGATCCTTGTTGAAGAATGCGATTTTTGAAAATAAAGGATTTTCAGTGAGAGATTTGTTTGCCACCGAATACACCTTTTGAAAATTGGGCAGTATGATAGCCCCCCTAGGATGGTGTGTGCTAAACTCAGAGGCATGTGACATCCTAAGGAGAGAAAAGAAAGAATGAAAGTGATGTTTTGGTCCGTGATATATGATGGGATGTAATTGTAGTAATTTTTTCATGCATGTGAGGGACAACACATAAGTACCACAACATCACAAAGCAAGCAAAGAAGAGAAAAACAAATGACAAACAATGACATAGTGAACAAGAGACAGTGGAATCTAATAATTTGGGGTCATAGCTACTCATAATATAGAGAGATATAATATAATATATATATATGAACTATCATAAATCCACTACTATGTCAGACCATGTGAAAAAAAGGTATGTGAAAACAAAATAAAGATAAAAAATTGCATCAACATGGAAGGGAGGCCTAAATGCCCCCAACACTTTACATCGTCCCTAATTATCGAAAATCAAGGCACAACAGAGGAAGAATTATGTAAAAAATCGAATAAGTTCATGACACAAAACACTCCTATATCCGAGAACCTATGAGGGTGAAAAGGGTCCTCTAGGAACATATCAAACAAGCATGGGGGAAGCACAGCATACACAAAATCTAATCTACATGTAAAGAAGAGGTACACTCCTTGTCCTCATCAACCAAGAGATTGTCATTCGCCCAATCTAGATCAATTTAAGGGGAAGGCAGATGATCCTACAAGGGCAGGATAGTAAGGGGAGCACCCTTTGACTCTCTTGTGACAAGAGCCAAGAAAGAGGGCCCCTAAGGTCTTCTTCACTCAACTCTTGTGAGGTAAACGTCATTGATTTTACAAAAAACGTGAACAGAGCTGAGACATTGTTTAGTGAGTTGAACATGCACTTGATAGGAGTTTTATGTGTCAACTAAGTGGGTGATGAAGGAGGTGCCCAAGATCCACTACCAACCTCACCAAAAGACTCGAAGGCAATGACGAACTGAGGGGACACCAGGGTTGCTTCCATCACTAGGATGGAACAAGCCAACGTAGAGCTAAATTTTGAAGAAGGTGATCCCTTCTTCTGACTCCCATTAGAAGCAAGGTCTTCCTAAAGCTTGTGCTTCATCGAAGGATGCAATATCCCCATAGACAAAGCAAAAGGTAATGTGGAAGAGGAGAAAACTGCAAAAGACACCATCGAGGTATTCGGCATATCCATGGGCTTGGGAAAAGGTAGGATGTTCAAAAGGGACATCAAGAGAGGAGGCTCAACCAAAGGAGAAATGATCACTTGCACCCTTTTAGGGTGAGGATCGTCCATGCTCTTAGGGGGAGCCAGAAGCAAGATTGAGGTGGAGGGAACTGAAACAAAAGGGCTAGAAGAGGACGACATAACACAATACATTGAAAAAATATTTCTTGGCCCCCCTTCCTCCTTCTATGAAGCAGCATGCTTAATGATTAGATTCTTCCTTCAACGCTTATGCTCATGTGGAAGGTAGTTTCTTCGGCTCTGAGATCTAGAGGATGCAGCTTGAGAAGGACCATGAGGCTCCTATTCTGTCATCAGAGTGTCCATTGCAGCAATTGTTGGTGGAGGGAGTGACTCATGGATAGAAACAAGAGGAAGAGATGCAAGAACAAACGAAACTACAGGTAGAGAAGTAGATTCAAGTGCATCAATAGTGGGCCTCTTCCCATTTTCCACCCTAGGAGAGAGAGAAATAGGAGGTCATGGAGACCAAGACGCAGAGGCGACTCCATGATGACCATTCCCCCTACCATAAAATATGGATCGAGGCACCATGGGAAAGATAGGAAGGTTGAACACCTGATGCTTGGCCTTCCACCAAGTGGGCACCATCGGACTCCCTAAGAGATGCATAGGGGCAGAAGTTGAAAATGTTGTTGTAGAGCGAGAGGCAGAGGTAAGTAGAATTGCAGAGGAGGAAGAAGAAGGGCCTTGAGCGGACTTCTCCTCCTTTTTTTGAGCGGAAAAGGAAGTATTATGTTGCGCTATCATGGAATCCTTAACTGAAATAGCATAGGGAGAAGGAGGGTAGGTCACCTTCAGAACTATGCCCCCATTCTTGTATTTTACATAAGTGTGATACAATAGGTCTATCCTGGGAGGGAGTGGACCAATAGGGGTATGCTAGAAGTGATCAAGTGAGTAGCCCCCATGCACCACCATCAATTTGTAACCAATGTCATGGACTACATGCATGAAACTCTCATGAGAGAAATTTAAGCATTTATGGATCACCAAGGGGCTGCGTTCATGGAAACTAGCCAAGGAATGCCTAGCTTCCCTTTGAACAAGTCAGACCCTGGGATAGTATCAAAGAGGGAATTCATAGTCTTGGGCCCAACTAGGACTGATAGAGTGATAGAACCTATGTGAGGGGGAATGGGGATGTTAGATTAATGATCCAAGAGGGCATTAAAGCAATATGAATGAAGAAATCTAGTCTACAGCCAAAAATCTCAAAATCTAGTCTACAGCCAAAAATCTCAAAATCTAAAATCTGGAAACCTACACATACGAAATTGAACTATGCTAATGCAATCATGATAAGCAATCTACTAATTACCAAATGAACTGAAAGCAAAAGATAATTTCACCATCCTATAGCAGAGTGTATTTGCTTGATGTTGGATTGTTCTTATCACAGCGAAGCCTTCAAAGTTCATGTGAAAAGTATGGATGAATGCTTGTTGTTTTTGGTCGATCGAAGACGATGGATGAAGCTCTCTCTAAACGATGATCTTGGCAGCACTTAGTTGCTCAATGTATATGAATTCTCTGATCCTTATTTGTGAGGAAAGGGGTTTGTTATATAGAAAATGATATTTGAAATGGATGATCGAGATCGTTTTGAAGAATATCCAAATCAATGGTCGGAGTGTGTTGAGAGGAATTAAACATGAGATAATTGTGCAAAGTTGATTGCACAATTTTGTGTGATTGGGAAATAGATTGGTTAGTCAAGACTTTGATTAATCAGTTGACTGAATAGATGGATTAGTTAACAAAAAAGTTGATTAGTTAACAAATTAGATTGCTTAGTCAACAATTGTAATTTGCTCAATCAGAAAGTGGGTGAGGAATATGAATTAATTGATTTAATTAATTGATTCCTTTTTGGGATTTGAATGTGCAAATCAAGATTGACTTTTGCAAACAAAGTTGCATTAGTTTGATTTGATTTTTGATAACTAATTTGAATAGCTTGATTTAATTCAATTTTTTGGAGGGAAAGTGTTGTAATTAAATTATTAGTTGATAATTTAATCCACTTAGGGGAATAAGGCGATTTAGTGACATAATTAAATAATTGGCGATATTTAATTAATCAGGATGAAATAAGGTGGGATTAGGACTTGATTAAATAAATGAGATTTATTTAATTTGTCGAAATGATGAAACATGAATTAATTAAATAATGCATTATTCAATTTACAGAGGAATTGGGGTTTCTAGAACTTTATTACATAAACGAAATTTATTAATTTTGTCCGAAATGATGAAAAAGTGAATTAATTAAATAATGTTGTATTATTCAATTAACAAAGGAATTAGGGTTTTTGATGTGATGCGATGTGGTGCAATGCGGGAATGTTATGGTATGATTTTGAGTGTTTTGGGATTATTATGAGATGATTTGAGACATTACGGGATGATTTCAAACTGTTTCGAGGTAATTCTAAGATTATCTGAGACTTTATGTGATGATTCCAAGTTATTATGAAGTGTTATGGGATGATTCTAAGTCATTTCAAAGTGTTATGGGATGATTCTGAGTCATTCTGAAGTATGGCAAGATTATTCTGAGTCATTGTGAAGTGTTACAGGATGATTCTGAGTCAGTCTGGAGTGTTACGGGATGATTCTGAGTCATTTTGAAGTGTTAAGGGATGATTCTGAGTCATTCTGAAGTGTTATGGGATGATTCTGAATCATTCTAAAGTGATGTGAGATGATTTTCCATATCATTTGACATTTTTTTGAGGTTGTTCATTGTTGTTCGATGTTGTTCAGTGTTTTTTAGTGTTTTTTGATGTCGTTCAATGTTGTTCGATGTTGTTTGATGTTGTTTTATGTTGTTTTATGTTGTGTGATAGGTGTCAAGTCAATTTTACATGTCTATAGAACCGACGGGAGAAATGGAAAGCCCATCATGTGTACGTATAGTGATTTTAGACTTATCATACCCATCCTTATGTAAGTTTATTAACATTATCTCTTCTTTGATAACATTAACCCGGCATGTAGAGTCAATAAGAACGCCAATTATGGCATTCCCATTGATACGAGCATGAATGGATAAAGAAGAGGCTTCTCTATTAGCATTCATTGGAAAATCCTACAAGGTGAAGGTTATAGCAAGAGACCCACTCCCAGGCTTCATAGATGAGATGGGAAGATGCACGAAAGAATCCATCTCTTACATACACTAGAAAGGACTTGTTAGGTTTTCAAAGGCAGATATCTAAAAGCTAAACGCAAATTTTATCAAATAAACCAAAAATAAAAAAACACATAAAATTAACACAGAGAATTTAGCGTGGTTCACCCAATGTGGGCTACATCCACCAAACCGCAACCATCCAATGATATTATTAACTAGTGCAAAACCCTGTTACAATATCGTGAATAATCACCTATTTCTTATGATACTGTAACTCTATCCTAAACCCTTTATAAATTAGGGTTATACAAAATTGGGGTTTTTTCCCTTTTTGTGATTTTTCCCTTTTTCAGTAATTTTGCGAAAAAGCAGGATAAAAAATTTTCTCGGGGGCTACCGCCCCCGAATCCCCATTTTGGGGGGCCGCCGCTCCCGAACCCCCACCCAGGGCTCGGCCCGGCCCTAGACTCTAGCGAGGATACATGAAGAGTGTACAATATAGAATGATTAGTTGCCACATACCAACAGACTTTCTCAAAATCCCCCAAGGGTTTCACAATTAGACAGTGGCCTATTCTAGGTTTTGCTTCATAATGTTTAGGGACTCTTCTAGCTACACCACTAGGGGTCATAGGTTGGGTTGCAAGGTTGGGAACCCTACAAAAAACACACCTACAACATGAGAGAAAACTCCTTCAACACTATGAAAGGGAACTAGAATAGTTCACATCAAGTTCACAAAAATGCAGAGGGGGACTAGCTACTCAAGACCCCAGGTCATGGAAGGGCCTAGAACAATCAGGTACCTTGATCTACTGCATGCTAAAGGATTTTTTAATATAGGTTTGATGTTTGAGGGGAAAAAGGAAGGGCAACTGATCTACCTCTTTCCTTTTGTCAACTCAAGAATTTAGGAAGTCAAGTGAGTGGATCTCTAGAGTCCATATTGTTTCTTAGGCAACTCACTACTAGGGGATTCCAACATGGGGAATAGATGGCAGTGCGACACACTAGTGTCTCAGTCGGGTGCTAGCATCCATACAAAGAGAACACATAAAGTGAAATCTAAGAACCTAAAGAAACCTACTAACAACCCAACAAGTATAATATAATAATATAATAAAATAATAAAATAGAAAACAACTAGGTAGCTAAATGACAAGAAGAATACTTCAACTTGAAAGATAGATTGATTAAGAACGAGATAATGAGAAAGGGTAGTAGAAATCCAACTTACAGTTGGTCCAGCCTCCCGCAAGATCCACATGAATGAAATGCCTACACATAGAAGAATAAGGAAAAATATTTGGGTTTTTTTGGTGCTTGTCGTAGTAAAACCCTCGTTTTGGTGTTTCCACCTCCATGGACAACAAGAATAGCAATGATGGAGAAAGTACGATAAAGAAAGATATTGAAGTAGAAGTATTGTATGCTATGCTAACAACAATATGCTACTAAAACAATACAATGATGCTAAATGAATGGATATCACCTTCCCAACAAGATTCTCTCAAGGAAAGTGAAGGAAGGTGTGAGCTTGCAAGCTTGTGAATGCAAATTTTTCCACAAGAATGAGAGGAGTAAAACCATCAAAGTGTCGACTTGGAGCTTCAAAGATGGTGAAAATGTTATGAATGAAGTGTATAGAATGCTCAAGAAGTGTGAAGAAGATCAAATGAGATTGAAGAAAATGGATTGAATGAATGAGATAGTTTTTTGAAGATGAAAGGGAGGCCAAAGGATTCATTTGAGGTTGGTCAAGAGAGCAAAGACATTACACTTTGACACAAATGGAGAATTGTAACACCTCTACAAATTCTAGAGGTGAGAATCTGATGAAAAGCAGGAAGGAGTTTGTCTTACAATCACAATTCAACCTATTTCAAGCAATCCTTCATTCACAAAACTCCAACTTGGTATTCAACTCACCAATTCACTCCTATTCCCTTGTAGCCTTCCACATAGTGTTTTTTTACCATATATTTCAAAATAAACTTCAAACCCACAAGAAAATGAACATTTCAGATACCCTTTATGGCCTACTTCAACATATCCAATTTTTCCATATAGTTGTTTCACACCTTCCACTCCTAAAATGGACTGCTATGTTGAAAAGAGGCTTAATTAGCCTTGTTTTCTAAAGCAGCACCCAAATAAACCCTCTACCAAACTTAAATCTCCATTGCAAGACCTTAAATAGGTTATAAAAGCTCTGAATCAACAACTTTTGGTAAATGAACACTCACTAATGCATCAAAACACAAAACCCCTATTTAGGCCTATATAAGCTTATAAATGAGAGGGTTTATTGAATCTATCAACTCCAAACCATTAATCTGCAATACAACACTACAAACACATCCTAATAGTTTTTTACATGCTTAATCCATCCACTAGAAGGATCCCCTATCAGTATTTCAACAAAACCCTATCCTCATACATCAAATTTTCTCAAAACAAGCACTTTCCCAACCTAGGGAATTAGCTAATTTCCTCAAAACCCTCATCCCTGCTCATTCCAACAACAAAAACACAAAAAATATGCCTATTTGTTCCATTTCACCAAGTTATAGCATGTTTCACCAGGTGGAATGGCTAATAGATCCATTTTATGCACTCAAACCCTCAAAACAGGGTTTCCCAGACCACTGACAGTAAAATGGCAATAAAAACTTTGATTCTATGAAAAAAATTCAAACAAAATCCAAAACACCCTTAACTCCTACCACCATAAGATTCAATACATTTTAGAACATGAAATCTCAATATGGAACCATATTGTAGCCTATAGTAGCAAGTCTAAATGAAAACACACAAAAATTGAGTTTAATGCTTGTTCCAACAAAATCAATTCTAGAACCTCTCTTCGACCCATACACATTGTATTTAAACCTCACACACCCAAAATAAACTAACACAATTTTCTCTAACATCCTTTTGAACTCCTTGACCGTTGGGCTTCCACTTTTATTCATTTTTGCAATTTTACACTATGACAACATTTGAAAGTATTGACAACTTTTACAAAATGAACCCAATATGACTCTAATTACATTTCAATTGTCTGTTATGACCTTATTACCTTACCAAAGACTCAAAACACCTTAAACCAAACCTAAGACCATATTTACAAAAATTGACATGGTGCCCCTACACCAGAATCTTGTCAGGATAGTAGCACGTCACGCAGACGTCTATACACTGCACTTGCATCCCCAACAAAAATTCCCCCATCAACACTACATACTACTACCAAATGGATGGAGAGCGGACGGATGAAATCGAATAGGATCATTAGGTTTTTCTTTTCCAATGTAAGGGGTGTAAATACGGAATTTACAAGGTGTGAAAATTCATGCCATTATAGGTGAATATTCTCTCAGTATTTGTGTAGTGACTTAGTTTAGTTTTCATGTGTTGAAGTGTTGTGCAATTTTTATTGTTAATGTTATATCTCATGATTGTGCATTATGTGATTTTGGGTTGAAGTTCTTTGTTTTTGTTTGGTCTATGGTGGTTTTTGGTGGCATGATTGTATGAAAGAAGCATTTGGAAGTGTTGTTAATGTCCAAGGAACATCTCTTTGTGATCCACAAATCATTGGTTGATCTCTTTGATGTTGCATTATGTTTGACTTGGTCTTCTATGAAATTTTTAAATGTCTATCTGGTAGGGCTTGTTATTTTGCTTTCATCATGTGATTAGGGGTTTTTTCCAACATATGAAGAGGTGTTAAGATGGATTTAGTGTTGAAAATATGGTTTTATTACACCAAAAGATCGACTTGTTAATGCCTAATACAACCGCTAGAGTTAATGAATCCATGGGAGGTGGTTGAGCCATGTCACAAACCTAAGAACTATGTTTCACAACACAAGGAGACCAAGGGTGTTTACCATGCAAAAATCCCCTTCAGCACAAGTGATGGGTCTGAACCTGTGACCCAGGCTCTGATACCAATTGTTGCAAAGACAATTGTCATTGCAGCAAAATATTGACATGTTAATGCCTGATACAACTATTAGATTTAAGCAATCCATGGGAGACAATTAAGCCATGTCACAAACCCAAGTTTCACAACACAAGGAGACCAAGGGTGCAAACCTTGCAACATTTAGGTCTTGACCTAACTTTTTGAGAACTACATTGAGTAAAATTCAATTACAAGTGTGTTTTGGGCCAACTGGTATTGTGCTACATGTTTTTTTATTGCCAACTTGAGTTGATATGCACTAGCATGTGAGTTGTTTTGGATCACATTGGAAGATGTAATAAGGTTTTATTTGGTCCTCTCTATCTCCTAGATAGGATCACATTATATTTTTATGGATGACTTGTTGAGATTTCTTTTATCTTCTTCCTTGTCAACGTAATTAATATTTTGTAATCTTGTAGTGTATATAAATGAAAGATCAAATCAATTGTAAAAGAAAAGAGTGTGTAATTAATTGAAGATCCCATAGAAGTAGTGCACAAAAGTGTGTGGAAGATAGATCATATGTGCTTTAATGCCTCAGTCAATAGAATGTATTTTTGACATATGTTATAAATTTGAAACCCTTGTGTATCCTACTCTGAGATATTGAATCTCATCATGTCCTTATATCTTGCCCTGGAGTTGTGTGCTTCAGTCTACAAGTCATTTTTATCTTTCCCTAAGGTCATGCACCTTAGTTTTCAAGTCTTTTGGCAGTGAGCCTTATTGTAACTTTTTTAAGTAGTGAGATTCATATATTGTGAGTTAAATCTCACCATGGTTTTTCCCTCATTGGGTTTTCCATGTAAATATGGTGCTATCTTGTGGAACTATGTTCCTTGTTTAATTTTTTATTGTTGTTGATCTGGTTAACGGTTGAATTGTTGTATATTTCATTATTGAGGGTTGTTTATTTTGTTGCTATATCTTTCTTTGCTACTGATTTGTTTGAGAGTTTTTGATCTAGTAAAGAAGTTTGAGTTTGGTGAAGGGTTTATGATTTGAAAATAATAATTCAACCCCCCTCTCAGTCTTTGTGTGTGTTTAATATTTAGTATCAGAGCCAAGTTCCTCTTAAGAAGCTTAACTACTTCAGGAAAGATCTAGGATGGTATAATATGGAGCTTACAAAGGTCATAGGTTTGATGGGACAAATTATACCTTTTGGAAATTGGGAATGGAAGGCCATCTAAAATTTATGGGGTTTTCTATTTGGAAATCTATGAAGGATGGTTATACTGCTCCTGCTACCCTTCCATCAAATCCAACTGAAATCAGGTTGTATGAGAATAATGCCAAGGCTAAGAATGCTATCTTGTGTGGATTGGTTGATTCAGAACTTTTGAAGGTGATGAATTATAGTTTTGCTAAGGATGTCTAGGGAAAACTTAGTAGCATCTATGAAGGAGATAATAAAGTAAAGCAAGCCAAGATGCAAATTTTCAAGAGAATATTTGAGACCCTGAGAATGATAGAGGATGAAGACATTGCAAATTATATACATTGGGTTCATGAAGTAGTTATTGGCATCACGGGTCTTGGTGGTGTAGTAAAAGAAAATGAGATTGTGAAGAAGGTTCTGAGATCCCTCCCTAAATCTTATAGTCATAAGGTTCCTACTATTGAATTATCCAAATATTTGGATCGGTACTCTATAGATGAAATGTTTGGTGCTCTTACATCTTTTGAAATGAGAGAGTTTGACAAAGATGTTCCAAAGAAGGAAGCCACATTCAAAACCAATAAAAATATAGAAGATGAATTTATAGATAAAAATGATGACTTTGATGAGGTTGAAGAAAAATTTGTAAGAAGATTGAAGAAAGGCACCAGCAAATACAAAGGTAAGTTACCTTTCAAGTGTTTCAATTTTGGAAGGATTGGTCATTTTGCATCTAAATGTCCTTATAAAGAATCATATGATGGTAACAAAAGAGAGAAGGTTAAAAGAGGTCTCTATTCCAAGGAAAGAAGATGTTCCTCAAAAGATGAGGATAATTATTCAAATGATGAAACCATATTCATAGCCTTGAAAGATGGTAATAAAAAGAGAAATATTGGAGAATGTAAGAGGTCTGATACCTTGCAAATTGATAAGGTTAATGAGAGATCAATGGAATAATGAACTATATTTCATGAAAAAGAAGAAGAAAATGCTTGGGTGAATTATAGTGCTTGCTCTAACCACATGACTATTGACAAGAGAAGGTCCTTCAGTCTTAAGAAGGTTAATGGCAGAGTTGTTAAGTTTCGTGTTGATGAGTCAGTATAAATTTTTGGAAAGGATGCTAAAACAATTGATGAAAAGAACAAGACTTAGGATATCCTCTATGTCAAAGGTGTAAAGAATAATATTCTCAATGTCATTCACATGTGAAACAAGGGATACAATCTTACATTTCATGCCAATAGTTGTGAGATCAAAAAGGCAAGGTTTGGAAGATTGGTTGCAGAAGGAACTAGGAAAAATGGAAATGTCTATCATCTAAAAGAGGCTAATAGAATAATATGCTTATTGTCTCAATCCAAACAGTGTTGGTTGTGGCACAAAAGGATGGGACACATCAACTTTGACAATATGGTAAAGATCAATTCCTCTCATACTATGAGAGATATGCCTAAGATAACCAATCCTACAAATATTTTATGCAAGGAGTGTCAAATGGGAAAGAAAACAAGGACAAGTTTCAAGAGAAACGAGTGCTTGCTACAATTCCACTGGATTTGATCTACACTAACCTATGCAGACCTACAATAAAAAGGAATCAACAAGGTGAAAGATATTTCATGCTGCTTACTAATGATTATATTAGAATGACTTGGGTTACATTTTTAAGAGATAAATCATAAGCTTTTGATAAGTTTAAAATCTTCAAAGAAAAAGTAGAGAATGAGATGGATGTTAAGATCAAATAGAGGAAGTCAATTTACTTCGAATGAATTTGAAAATTTTTGTGAAGATCACGGTATTAGGATACATATATCTTCTCCTAGGACCCCTCAACAGAATGGGGTGGTGGAAAGGAAGAATAGGATTGTACAAGATATGGCTAGGGATATGTTGAAATATTTGATCTACCTAATATGTATTGGAAGGAAGCAATTCATATTGTTGTCTATTTTATTAAAAGAGTACACTTGAGGGTCAATATCACTAAGACCCCTTATGAGTTGTGGTCTGGAAGACCTCCTACCATTAGATACTTTAGGATCTTTGGAAAAAAAAATTATATTAGAAGAGATGAATAAGACCTTGGAAAGTTTGATTCAAGGTGTGATGAAGGGATCTTTCTTGGCTATTCAACCAGAAGCAAGGCCTATAGATGTTACAACAGAAGATTGAGAAATATTATTGAAAGCACAAATGTTAAGGTAGAGGAAAATTTGTATCAGATCTCACAAGAACCAGAGGTTTGCAAATTTTATATACCTCCCTGCATTGAAGAAGAATAATAAGAGAAAGAAGAGAAAGAACCAGAAAAATAAAGGCTCCCAAGACTCCAACAAATTATGTTCAAAAGAATCTTTATTTAGATCAGATCATTGGAGACAAGAATGAAGGTGTGCTAACTAGGAGAAGTCTTCCAGGGGAAAGTGAGCAAGAAAATTTGTGTTTATTATCAAAATTTGAGCCCAAGAACTTTGTTGATGCTAGCAAAGACAATGGTTGGATAAAGGAAATGGAAGAACTGTTGGAAAAATAAGAGTAGACAACTAAGAGGGGGGGTGAATCAGTTGTCACGGAATTTCAAACTTATTTAACCTTATTAACCTCTAATCTTAGATATGATAAATAATAGTGAAAGCATGAATCAACAACACATCAGAAACACACATAAAACCAAGATTTTTGCATGGAAACCCTGTTAGGGTAAAAACCACGGTGGAGGTTAATCCACAAGTTATACCTTGTTAAAAGTATAAGAAAAGTGAATAAGGAATGCACATGCATTCAGGAACACTACCTAGAGCTCACTGCTCAGAGATGACAATTTTGGTTAGGCACAAAAACACTTCTTCACACTTGAATAGTGATCTAGAGGAAGAGGTATATATTGGGCAACCAAATGGTTTCCAATTATCAGATTATTCGGACATGGTGTGTAGACTCAAAAAAGCTTTGTATGGACTCAAGCAAGCTTCTAGAGCTTGGTATGCTCAGTTGGAAAAGTATTTAGTTTAGCAAGGATCTAACAAAGCTACTACAAATAGCAATCTTTACATTAAGGTTCAAGAAGGAAAATTGTTGATTGTGGTTACACATGTTGATGGCATCATCTTTGATGGAGATGATGACATGTGTAAGAGGTTTGCAAAAGAGATGTGGAAAGATTTTTAGATGTCTATGATTGGTGATTTTTTTTCTTCCTTGGGCTTCAAATTGTTCAGCTAGATGGTGGTATCTTTATTTCTTAGGCTAAGTATGTAAAGGATGTTGGTGTAATTAATTATTTAATTACACTTTATTAAGTTTACTCTGGTTTTACTTAGGTAATAATTATTTTACTTAATTAATAAGTAATCTTTATTTAGTTGAGCTATTTTTAGGTCAACATTAAGGTTATGCATACATTGATTTTATAAAGCAATTCATCTCATGTAATTTCTCAATTTTGAATGTTGGTTCAGTCCTCTACACATATTTGAGGTCCATTTTTATCAAGGAGGAAGATGTGAACTTTGTCTTGTGCATGCATTATATTTTTTTTCATGCTCTAAGTTTGTATTTTCTCTTTAGTTTATGCATGTTTAACATTCTCTCCTTTTACAATCATGGGTTATTGTAATAAATGAATTGATATAAAGCTCCATCACGGGAGTTTCTTGCATAATAATCTGATTAGAGTGTAGTTTCACTTTGATCTTCATCTTGATTTTGATGACAACTCGCATGGGTTGTAGATGGTTTTTTAGTTTCTTTTGGTCACATCTTGCTCTTGCTTGACACATATTAGATTCACATCGGTTCACACTTCATCTTGAGAGCCTATGGTTAATGATCCGCATTGGGTCACATCTCAGTTTGAGGGCCACTAAATTTGTGGTTAATGTTCTAGAATCTTCATGGTACTTGCTCCTATGGATCAATTTTAGTCACGGTTTGGCATCAGCATTGAGATACATGACTTCCAGATTCTTTCATCATATCATTCCCTCTTACGAGGGGCATCATTTTATCTACTATTGCTTCATAGATTCCAGGGTTGTTCCCGTTTGGAGTTTTCGAGTGTTCTGTGGCATCGGATCTGTTGTTTTTTTCATGATTCCTTGAGTCAATCAATGAATCTCATCTGGTATCAATAGTAAACAGAAGTATCTTTCCTTGCTTTTTGGATTTAGGTTCCAGTGTTACTCCACAATGTTCTTCTAGTGCTTCTTTGCAGCAGGTCATCTCATTGAGGGGGGGGTTGTCCCATTGGGTTTTCTCCTCTTTCTCTTACTCTTTCATTGCATTTGTACATGGGTACAAGATCAGGCCTTGTTATCGGGACCCATTCATGTTTTCTTGCATTCATCTTAGTTTTAGGTGCATGCTTTTTTTAGTCTCCCTAAGTTGCACTTAGGGAGGGTGTTGGTGTAATTAATTATTTAATTACACTTTATTAAGTTTACTTAGGTTTTACTTAGGTAATTATTAGTTTACTTAATTAATAAGTAAGATTTATTTAGTTGAGTTGTTTTTAGGTCAACATTAGGGTTATGCATACATTGATTTTATAAAGCAATTCATCTCATGTAATTTCTCAATTCTAAATAATATCAATTTGCACATCTTCATGCAAATTTTTGCTTTTTATTATTTTTCTCTTATGTGGAAGGCCTTTTGGTTTGCATGTCTGATCTTGATTTCGAACATGTTTGTCCCATTGGGTTTTCTCCTCTTTCTCTTACTCTTTCATTGCATTTTTACATGGGTACCTGATCAAGCCTTGTTGTTGGGAACCATTCATGCTTTCTTGCATTCATCTTAGTTTTAGGTGCATGCTTTTTTAGTCTCCCTGCGCTTAAGGGAGGGTGTTGGTGTAATTAATTATTTAATTACACTTTATTAAGTTTACTTAGGTTTTGCTTAGGTAATAATTAGTTTACTTAATTAATAAGTAAGCTTTATTTAGTTGAGTTGTTTTTAGGTCAACATTAGGGTTGCATACATTGCTTTTATAAAGAAAATCATCTCATGTAATTTCTTGATTCTCAATAATGTCAATTTGCACATCTTCATGCAAAGCTCTATTTTTTTACTATTTTTCTCTTCTATGGAAGGCCTTTTGGTTTGCATGTCTAATCTTGGTTTCTAACATGGTATCAGAGCCTTGATATGCAGCCCCTTCTTTGATTTTTGAGAAAATCATTGCAGAGTTCGTTCGGGATTCCTTGACGGTTTCATGCCTTGAGTTCATTTATGTAGTGTTTTGGATCAGATCGGGCTTCACCATTGGATTCAGAGTGTTGGAAAAAGTCAAGATTGGCTTTCATTTTGCAAATTTTGGTCATCATTTGCTAGATCTGTGAGGGTCTCAAGTTCGATGATTTTTTGGAAGCTCTGGAGGTAGCTGATTTTTTCGAGCATTTTTGGCACAAACAGAGTTCACCATCGTGTTCGTAGCAGCCAAAAACCCTAAGACCGCCCTTCATTTCATCGATTTTGGAGAAGTTGGTCCAAAAGGCAAAAAAAATTCCCAGGGAGGTCGTACGGCCTCCCCAACATGCAGACCAAGGCACGAAAATCAAAAAATATATTAAAAAAATGTGTTTTCTTGGTTTTTACACTGGCACTCCCAGTTCCCAAGGCTCCCTCAGCCCGGCGGCCACCGGGCGGCCACCACCGCCACCAACCTCCATGTAATACCCCTCTGTTTTGCCTTCTAGTTGGACTGTGTGTCTTTGTGTGGGTATGTTGCTGTGATGAGTTTCTGGTTGTTTTGATGTATCTTTATTCCATGCTTTGGATTAACATAGCAGTTATTTGAATTAAAAATTGATTATGCTTTGAATTATATCATTTTAGAATTGTTAGTGATTTGCAGTGTATTGGTGAAGAGGATGGTATCGCATCACTTGCTTGCGAGTGCCCTACGATCCCATGATTTCCTCTTCACGGTGTGTGTTTTATGATGTTTATACTATATGTTGTTGTTACTTGATTTGCAGGTTGACAGGTACAAGACATCGACTCCACCTGGTTTCACAGGTTGGAGCGTGTTCAATACCCAACGATATTCAATTGGGAGACAGTAGCTAGGTTTCCATGTCGGGTCGTCACCCTAGTCCTTGTATGTCGTCAGTTGTTTGTCAGGTTGTGCTGCTTTGGGTTTCGCGCCCTCTCTTCATATTTATTTGCAAGTTGGGAAAATGGGTAATTAAATGGTTTAATGTATTTAAGTTGTGGATTAATTCGTTCTGAGATTATGTTGAAATTTAATTTATTTATTGTTAATTTAATTTAATTAATAAATAGTTTAATTGTTGATTAAATCTATTTATTAATCAATTAAATTTAATTGGTTGAAAGAAGCTAATTTATCTATGTTTAGGTTATTTATGTTGAATTTGGAAAATTAGAAAATGAAATTAAAAGTCAAATTGAAGTTTGAATTCAAAATTAAAGAAAATGAGATATTTTGGCAATTTTTGTTTTCTAGAATTTATGAGGGGGTTGTTGGATTTTTTTAGGGTTTTTTCATCCTTATGGTTGAATTTGGTTTTCAATTTTTGGATCTTGGAGTTTGGAGAAAAAGTTTGAAATTGAGGGAGGAAATGTATTTCAATTTTGTGGGTTTTGTGTTGGAGTTGTGAAATTTGCTTATCTAAGGAAGGAATCAGAGGAAGGAGTTGAGCATCATCTGGATTAGCTCAAACATCAGTTATTCAGGGTGCGGAATTCGAGGAATCTACAGAGAATTTAAAAATATATATAATATATATAAAATAATTTTATTTGGGGGGGGGGCTGGGGGCTCAACCCCCACCGCACCTCCCATGGAGGCGGGTGGAGGGAGCCGCGCCCAGCGCTCCTCCCCCACTCCCTTACCGCCATGGCTAGTGCAGCCACCACCACTGGCAGTGGTCGGCTGTGCTTAGCACAGTCGCGCCACCTCCAGCGGTGGTGGGTTGTGCTCAGCACAGTGCCGTCGCCAGGAGGCGGCTGGCAAACCCCCGCGCCGCCCTGGTAAAACAACTCGCGGCCGATGAAAACAGAGCACCACCCACATAAAACCCTCCACCATTGCAGACCCGCAGACAAGGAGAAACACTGGCCTAAGTGCGGCCTGCCCTAAAAGTGGTGTGCGGCCCGAGGTGCCCCTTGAGTTGTTTTTTTATTTAAAACAAAGAATTTTTTTTTTTTTTAATATTTAAAATATTTTATTTTTATAATATTTAAATATCATTATATATATATAAAATAATAAAATATATATATAATAATGTTTAATGTTATAATTATATAATATTAGGATATTATATATATATATATATATTTATTGTTTAATTAAATGTTAATGTTTTTATTAAAAAATTGTTTATTTTCAATGGCATATTGTAAGTTTTAATTGAGGAAATGGAATATTTAAATGAGGTATGATTTAAATATAATTGTGAAAATTAGTTTGATGTGCAACCGTCGAATTATTGATTTTATTTAAATAGTATATTTAATGGATCATTAGATTTGATTTTGGTTGATTAAGTAAGATAACTGTTTTTTGAAAATGGATATGTTGGAAGAAAGAACAAATATTTATTTCAAACGATGTTATCTAAATGGTTGAAAATCAATGTCTATTTTGTACCATTTTAAGCAGTTAGTGTAATTAAACATTTGATTTGAGCTTTATCGTTCATCTGAAAGGGACGTATTCAATTCAGTTTTATTAACGCAATAAAGTGTTGAATGTTAGCATGAGGACATGGATTTAGAATATCCAAAGCAGATTTAATTCTCATTTTGTTTTTTTTATCTGTCCTTGTCATCATTGGAAAATTTGGGTCATTGTATTGGACAAGGCTTCCAGTTGAGCTTTCTATGTCGTGGGTTGTCATTTGTGATGTCAACCTGTTGCGAATTTTCGTGGGCAGTGCATGAGGTTATGTTTATGTTGTACCCGGTTTCCACGAACAGGAATGTTTTGTGCCTCTTGAGAAAGGAGTGGATTTTGTTATGTGTGTCTCCTTGTCAAGAGCGGTCAGGAGCTGTTAGGAGTTGTTTTGTTACCTTGTTACCTCCTGTGTTTGGAGAGGGTTTTGAACTTAGGTTGCCTCCTGAGAAAGGAGTGGTTGTAATACCTTGTTTGTTGCTCTTTGTACCCTTGATGTTGGATGTTATATGTGTGTTGTCAAGTAGAAGAGTGGCTTGTAACGGGGGTCAGCACACGAAGTGGTGCCAGGGTAACTCGTTGTAAGTGATATAATTAAGTGGCAACTAAATCAATATGCTTAGAGTTTGGGTAGTACTACACACTAAAAAGATAATTATGCCTCACTCATAGACTCAAGTGTTCGGTTAGGCTTGGGATGGGTGGGAAGGCCTAGAATGGCAAGGTCATCTATCTTGTCTGTACGAAAGGTATTTAATTCCGCATTAGTGAGTATGAGGGCCAGGATTTGGTAAAGGTCACCAGGATAACCTTTTCTTGCGGGGGCCGGAGCCTAGGAAGAATTGCCTTGGGTAACTCATGATGAGCTATGTGATGACACTCTATCTAAGACAACTGTTGGTTTTGATTTTGTATTAGTATGTATGAGGGTCGGGGATCGGTTAGGGCCACCATTCGACAATCCGTAGTGGGTAACTCATGATGTGATGTTGGATGGCACCTTGTGTGACCATAGTTGGTACTTGTTTATTGTGGGTATGGTTTTCATAACATACCCAATGTGACCATGATTGGTGTTTGATTATGTGGTATGGTTCTCGTAACATACTTGTCCTACTTTATTTTTGGAAGCATCATGACCATGCAGTGTTGTACTTGTGTTGTACTTGCATGTTTTTGAGTTGTATGTGTGATGTACATGTGAGGTTCATGTGATTGGTTGTTTCAGTTTGGTTCAGTTATGTTAGCCTGTGTCTAGAGGTAGATTGTCTTGACTAGGATTCCTGGTTACTATCTCCTAGCACGAGGGGTGGGCCTTTGGGTTCCACTTGGTTGGGTGGCGTGCACCTTAAATCCGTTGGGCTATCTTCATGTTCATGTGGATGAGACATCCAGTTGGAGAGCTCGTTGGTTTCAGTATCAGTTCATGCTTTATTTCGTTTCAGTTATCTTGTATTATTTTACCCCTCATTGTTATCGAGGTGGAAGTTGTAATTGTAATCATGTTTATTAGACTTACCTCATTTAGGGAATGAGTGTTGTAATCTTATTGTAATGAATGGATTAATGCAATGGAAAGTTAGCTTTATGCTTGATGTAATTATCTTATTGGATGTATGTGCTTTAATTATTAATTAATTGAATGACATGGTTTAAATCATGTTTTTTGTTGAGGTTCTATATAACCTCTGTCTCGTAACCTTAGAGGTTGTTAACATTAGTAGCGAACTTGCTTATTAATTATTCTTTTAAAAAAAAAATTATTCTGTTTAAGTTGTTAAATGCAACTTCCTCTAGGGTTGCGTGGCGGGGCGTTACACTCCACCTCCAAAGCACCACCAGCCCTACCAGCCCCCACGGGCTCCTTCTGCACAGACGACAGTCACATAAGGGATCGAGCGCTATGCGTCGAACCCTTGCCTGGCCCCTTAGCACCCTGCGAGGTCATATTGATGACCAGGGGCTCCGCCCCAGCCCCCTGCCTTGCACCGTCGGTCACATGGGTGACCAAGTGCCAATTTTTTGTGGTGACGACCAGATGGCCATCAAATTTTTGTTCATGAAGTTCTGACATCAGCGTGATATCAGCAGTCATACGGCCCTCTTTGCCCCCTCCTAGCCCTGATTTGCCTTCGAGGAGCAAGTTTTTTCTTTTTGGCATAACTTGGGCATACGGTATCAAAATTGGGCAAACGAGATATCGTTGGAAAGGTGGTTCCGAGCACTATCCTTTGGTGCAATTTATTTTTCACTATTTTTTATTTTTAGCTACATTTATTTATGTTTGAATTCAGATGTTTATTTTATGCTTTCGAGCTCATAACGTTTTTCCACGATCTCTAATTTTCGTTATCTTTGCGGTGTCGGAAAGGTATTGAGGGGCTCTACATTGTTTTCCATGCACATTTTTTTTGTATTTGTCCTTGGTTTATCATTATTCCAGATTTGGCCCGATGGGTGTTTTAGAGATTACTTGGATATTTTGGCAATTGGGAGGGTGCAACTTGCATCTTTGCACTTCATTTCAGTATCACATCATTTAATAATCAAATATTTGCTTCATAGATTCTAGGGTTGTGCCATTTTGGAGTTTTTGAGTGTTCCTTGGCATCGGGTATGTTGTTGCTTTTTCATGATTCCTTGAGTCAATCAATGAATCTCATCTAGTTTCAGTAGTAAACATAAGTATCTTTCCTTGCTTGCCATATTTTGGTTCCAGTGTTACTCCACAGTGTTCTTCTAGTGCTTCTTTACAGCATATCATCTCATTGAGGGGGGGTTTGTCCCACTGGGTTTTCTCCTCTTTCTCTTACTCTTTCATTGCATTTGTACATGGGTACCTGATCAGGCCTTGTTGTCGGGACCCATTCATGCTTTCTTGCATTCATCTTAGTTTTAGGTGCATGCTTTTTTAGTCTCCCTAAGTTGCACTTAAGGGAGGGTGTTGGTGTAATTAATTATTTAATTACACTTTATTAAGTATGTAAAGGATATGTTGACGAAGTTTGGAATGGAGGATTCCAAACTAGTAGGTACCCCTATAGTGACTAGTTGTCACTTGAGAAAAATTGATGAGTCTTTGGAGGTTTATTAGACTCTTTATAAGTATATGATTGGCGGTTTATTATACTTGATTGCTTCTAGGCCTAATATTATGCATATATAGTATGTTTGGTTGCCAAATTTCAAGATAATCCTAAGCAATCTCATGAGAAATCGTTGAAAATAATATTCAGATATTTGAAGGGACCTCTAGATTATGGTTTAGGTATAATTACGATGATATTTTTTCTCTGAGTGCTTATACTAATGTTGATTGGGTAGGATGTGTAGATGATAGGAGAAGTACAAGTGGAAGTGTATTTTTCCTTGGAGACACATTGGTCTCTTGGTTCAATAATAAGTAGGACACAGTGTCCTTATCCACAGCAAAAGTTGAATATATTGCTTCAACATCTTCTTGCACCCAGGTGCTTTAGATGAAGCAACTTTGAAAGATATAAAGGTGGTGTATGATGAACCCATTCCTATATTCTATGATAATATCAGTATAATTAATATTTCCAAGAATTTGGCAATGCATTCAAGAACCAAACACATTTTTATTTGGTATCACTTTCTAAGGGAGAAGGTTGCAAAACAAGAAGTCAGAATGGAGTATGTGCCTACTAAGGATCAAATTGTAGATATCCTCACTAAGGTGCTTTCAAAGGATACTTTTGAGTATCTCCAAAAAAAATTAGGGGTTATTTCCCCTCCTTGTTCTTGTTGGATGTTGTGATCAAGTTTCTAATTTGTGGTTGTCATTGATGTCAACACTATTAGCATTAATTCCTTTAAGACTGTATATGTCGAGGATATTAAGAAAATTGTAATAAAATATGTTACAGGTTGTCTGTGAAGCGGTGAAGATCAGTATGGTAAAAAGTAAAGTATGTTGATAAAAAGATGTTGCAAATTAGAGGGTTTGTCTTCAAACCTATCTAGTTTCTACTCTGAAAGTTTCAGAGGTGTGCATGAAGATTTGAGCAAGCTATAAGTTTTTGTGTTCTGACAGCTATTTTGTTACTACAAATGGTGTTCATGGAAGAAGATAATGTGATTCTGGTAATCTGAGTTGTTATGTATGTTCCTGTGATGTTCATGGACATTTCTAGATCATGTTTTATCTATGTTGCAAGTCTGCATTGATCATTGTGCTCATGATCTAGGATTTTCTCTTGCGTGTTCATGTTTTTCATGTTCATGGCCAACAAGGTGTTTGAAGCATGTTGTGGATCTTCAAGGAAGAATCTTTGAAGGTGTTTTGTGTTCAAGAACACTTTTTTAGATGTCTACTATGTTATGGCCAACCTTGGTTGATGTGCATTGATAATATTTATTGTGTTGGGCTGATAGTTTGCATTCATTCTATTATTGTGTTGAAGCCGACATAAAGCAATGTAATTTCTTGTTGTGGATATATATAAGTGATTTTTTATCTCATTTTAGACATGCAATATGCGAAGTGTGAGAGTGTTATGTGTGAATAAGGTTTAGATCATTTGAAGGAAGAGCAGAGTATGAAGAAGAGTGAAAGAAAGTGAAGAAGTGTTCATGTGTTTAACCAAAATTGTACTCAAGCATTAGCAGATGCTACTTTCTCAGTTCAAATTCTTTAGATGGATTTAATCTAAATGTTTTATGTAAGACAGTGAGTCTTCCTTTGAGCAGTGAGCTCTAGGAAGTGTGCCTAAATACATGTGCATTCCTCATATATTATTTTTATACTTTTAACAGGGTATAACTTGTGGATTAACCACCACCGTGGTTTTTCACCTAACAGGGTTTCCACTCAAAAATCTTGGTGTTATGTGCATTTTTGATGTGTTGCTTATTCATGCTTTCACTGTTATTATCAAATCTGAGAATAAAGGTTAATAAGTTTAATAAGATTGATATTCTATGACAACTGATTCATCCCCCCCTCTCATTTGTCTGCCCTTGTGTTGCCAACAATTGGTATCAAAGCAAGTTCCTTAGAACAAGTTTAACAGCTTGAGGTGATCTGGGATAGCGACATACAAGAAGGATAGTCTGAGATTTTATGGTACAAATTATTCTCTGTGGAAGACTCGAATGGAGTGTCATCTGAGATGCATTGGTGAATCCTACTGGAACATTACATGCAATAGGTATGTTAATCCTCTGAATGGTTCTACTACTACTGCTGAGATTAGGGATGTTGAATATAACATCAAGCCTAAAGAATAATTGTTGAGTGCTTTGATTGATTCTTAGATGACAAATGTTATGGATCTGAGAACTACTTATGAGATCTGGAAAAAGTTGGAAACTTTATATGAAGGTGATGCTAATGTGAAGATGGCTAAGCTACAGTTTCTGAAAGGAAAATATGAACTGTTGAAGATAGGTAATGATGAGAATATAGCTACTTCCATGCAAAGAGTGAATGAACTTGTGTGTGGTATCAAGTGTGTTGGTGGACAGGTGGATGAAAAAGAGATTATTGCTAAAATGCTTAGATCCTTGCCTGATGCATACAAAATCAAAGTTGTAGCCATTGAGGAGCTCTGAACTGTGACAAATATAACCAGAGATATGTTGGTTGGTAAACTTACCGCTTTTGAGTTGAGTGAATTTGGTGATGCCCCTCCAAAGACAGAATTTGTATATAAAGCTACTACTTCTGAGAGAGACAAGAAGAGATATGATCTGGGTGAAAGTTCTTCTAGAAAGGTATTCAAATATGAGGAATAAATGAGATAGATTGAAGAAGAAGAAAGAGAACTGAATGAGATTGAAGCACTTATTTTAAAAAGGGAAGCCAGAGGAGAAGGTAAGTATAAAGTAAATTTTCCTATTAAATGTTTTTCTTGCAACAAGATAGGTCATTTTGCATCAAGGTGTCTTGAAAGAGTTCCTAAGCCAAGACCTTACAAGCCTAAATTTCAAAAGAAGTGTTACTATGTTGTTGATGAAGGTGTGACAGATGATGAATCTAAGAAAGGGAATGTAAGTGAAGATGAATTTTTATTTATTGCTATCAAGGAAAATAATCTTGTGTCTACTGAATCTGCTAGTTGTACAAATGTGGAGAAAGCTCTAGCTACTCGGGTTGAACAAAAAGATGAATGGGTTATTGACAGTGGTTGTTCACATCACATGACAGGTGATAAGAGTAAATCTGTAAGCTTGGAGAAGTATGATAGTGGTGTTGTAAGATTTTGTGATAACAATGGTGGTATAATATGTGGTAGAGGATGTATTTCTTTTGATGGTAAGCATAATACTAATGATGTTCTTTATGTTGAAGTTTTAAAGCATAATCTTCTGAGTGTTGGACAGATGGTTGATGAGGTATATAATCTTCAATTCAAAGATGGAAAGTGTAGCATACTAGGAAGTTCTAGAAATGTGATTGCTTCAGGTACTAAAACAAAAGGTAACATCTTTCATCTAAATGTTGGTAATAAAAGTTGTCTGATTGCCCAAGTTGGTGAAAGTTGGTTGTGGCATAGAAGAATATTTCATGTAAACTTTGACAATATTATCAAGATAAGTTCCTCACAAGTTGTGAGAGATCTTCCTAAGTTGGTGAAGCCTACTAATACCATATGCAAGGAATGTCAATGGGAAAACAAACTAGAATTTCATTTCAGAGCAAACAACATTGTTCAAATGAATTGTTGGAGCTTGTGCATACTGACTTGTGTGTTCCTGCTAGAATCAAAAGTCTACAAGGTTACAGTTACTTCATGTTTCTTATTGATGATTACTCTAGGATGATGTGGTTTATTTTCTTAAGGGATAAATCTAAAGCTCTAGAATAGTTCAAGATCTTTAAGGCTATGGTTGAGACAGAGACACGTCTGAAGATTAAGTGTCTAAGATCAGATAGAGCTGGTGAATTTACTTTCAGTGAGTTTAATTATTTTTGTGAAGATTATGGGATAAAGAGACTTATCTACGCCGCAGACCCCTCAACAAAATGGAGTTGTGGAAAGGAAAAATAGGACAGTTCAAGATATTGCTAGAACTATGATGTTGGAAGAAAATGTCCCTCATATCCATTGGAGAGAAGTTGTGAAACTGTTTCTTTCTTATGTTGCTTACAAAAACTACAAATTTTATTAGATGGATGTCAAGTCAACATTTTTTAAATGGTGAACTAGAGGAAGAGGTGTATATTGAGCAACTTGATGGATTTCAATTGACTGATCAAGGAGATATGGTTTGGCAATTGAAGAAAGCATTATATGGACTCAAACAAGCCCCTAGAGCTTGGTATGCCATATTGGATAAATACTTGTTGAAGCTTGGATTTAACAAAGGTATTGATGATAGTAATATGTATTTCAAGATTGATGAAGATAAAGATTTGTTTGTGGAAGTCTTTGTTGATGATATCATTTTTGGAGGAGATGATGGTTTGTGCTTGAATTTTTCTAGTGAGTTTGAGATGTCAATGATTGGAGAGTTGAAATTCTTTTCAGGATTGCAAATTACTTAGGTAGATAAAGGGATCTTTATATCTCAGTCCAAGTATGTGAGAGAACTGTTAAAGAAGTTTGGTATGGAAGATTCAAAACCAGTCGGTACACCCATGGTGACCGGATGTAAGTTGACAAAAGATGATGATTCTTTGAAGGAAAATCAGACTAGATATAGATCAATGATTGTTGGATTGTTGTATTTGACTCAAACTAGACTTGATATCATGAATGTTGTATGCATTGTTGCTAGATTTCAAGCTGATCCTAAGGAATCTCATGTGATTGTTGTGAAGAGAATTTTCAAATACTTGAAGGGAACAGTTGATTTTGGCCTATGGTATCCTAAAGATGATGATCTTACTTTAAGTGCCTTTACTGATGCTAATTGGGTAGGAGATGTGAATGACAAGAAAAGTACTAGTGGTGGCACATTTTTCTTTGGAAAGAAACTAATTTCATGGTTAAGTAAGAAGCGGAATGTTGTTTCTTTGTCTACTACAGAGGAAGAATACATTGTTGTTGCTAACAATTATACTCAAGTATTATGAATGAAATAGATGTTGAAAGATATCAAAGTTGTGTATGATGAACCTATTGCCATATTTTGTGATAACTCAAGTGCTATAAACATTTCTAAGAATCCTATGTTGCATTCAAATACCAAGCATATATCTATCAAGTACCACTTTTTGAGAGATAAAGTGAGTGATAAGGAAGTCAAACTGGAGCATGTGCCTACTAAGGAACAGATTGTAGACATCTTTACTAATACTTTGCCTAAAGATAATTTTGAGTATCTTAGAGGGAAGTTAGGGGCGATTACCCCTCCTAATCAAAACTAAGATGCATAGTCCTTACATCATTCTGTGCATTCATAGTCATATCTTGATTCAAATTGATGTTGTGGTGACTGCTACTCAGGGGGAGTAGTCAGATGATTCAGATATGTGGTTCAGTTCTTGTGTACATTTGCCATTAATGTCAAAGGGGGAGAAGAGTACTATGAAAAACTCTTGGATAACTAAGGGAGAATGGAGGAATGTGTAAAGGAGAGATTGTTGGAGGAAGAGTTACTTGTGTTGATGGTTTGTTTTTCACATCATGTGTTGCCATCAATGCCAAAGGGGGATATTGTTGGATGTTGTGGTCAAGTTGCTGATATGTGGTTATCATTGGTGTCAACACTATTAGCATTAATGTCTTTAAGACTGTATATGTCGAGGATATTGAGAAAATTGTAATCAAATATGTTATAGGTTATCTGTGAAGTAGTGAAGATCAGTATGGTAGAAATTTCAGTATGTTGATAATGAGATGTTGTGGATTAAAGGGTTTTGCTTCAAACCTATCTAGTTTCTACTCCGAAATTTTTAGAAGTGCGCATGAATATTTGAGCAAGTTATAAGTTTTTGTGTTTTGACAGCTATTTTGTTACTACAAATGGTGTTCGTGGAAGAAGATAATGTGATTCTGGTAATCTGAGTTGTTGTGTATGTTCCTATGGTATTTGTGGATGTTTCTAGATCATGTTCTATATGTTTTTGTTATGTTAATGTTATATTTCATGATTATGCATTATGTGCTTTTGGGTTGAAGTACTTTGTTTCTATTTGGTCTGTGGTAGTTTTTGGTGGCATTATTATATGAAAGAAGTGTTTGGAAGTGTTGCTGATGTCCAAGGAACATCTCTTTGTGATTTGCACATCATTGGTTGATCTCTTTGATATTGCATTGTGTTTGAGTTGGTCTTCTATGAAAGTTGTGGATGTCTGGCCAATATGGCTTGTTCTCTTTCTTGTGTCATGTGCTTAGGGTTTTTCACTAGCATATGAAGTGATGTTAAGATGGATTTAGGTTTTGACCTATCTTGTTGAGAACTACATTGAATAAAATTCAGTTGCAAGTGCGTTTTGGGCTAACTAGTATTGTGCTACATATTTTATCTACACATTTCATTGTTGTCAACTTGATTTGATGTGCACCAGTGTGTGAGTTGTTTAGGATCACATTAGAATATGTAATAAGGTTGTCTTTGGTGCTCTTTGTCTCTTAGATAGGACCGCACTATGTTTTTTTGGTCAACTTGCTGAGGTTTTTATTTATCTTCTTCTTGGCCAACCTAATTGATATTTTGTAATCTCGCAATGTATATAAATGAAAGATCAAGTTAATTACAAAAAAAAAGAGTGGAATATATTTAAGATACCATAGAAGTAGTATGAAAGTGTGTGGAAGATAGATCAGATGCTCTTTAATGACTCAATCAATAGAGTGTATTGTTGACATATGTTGTAAACTCTAAATCTTCATGTGTCCTGCTCTAAGATAGTGAATCTCATTAGGTCCTTATATCTTTCCCTAGAGTTGCGTGCTTAAGTCTGCAATTCCTTTGCATCTTTCCCTAAGGTTGTGCACATTAGTTTGTAAGTCTTTTGGTAGTGAGCCTTATTGTAACTTTTGTAAGAAGTGAGCTTCATAATTGTGAGTCAAATCTCATCGTGGTTTTTCCCTCATTGGGTTTTCCATGTAGATCTAGTGTTATCTTGTGGATGTGTGTTCCTTTTATTTTCTTTTATTGTTGTTGATCTAGTTAAGGGTTGTTGACCTTGTTGCTATATCTTTCTTTAATTTTGTTTTGTTTGAGATTTTTTAATCTGGTAAAGAAGTTTGAGTTTGGTGAAGGGTTTATTCTTTGAAAAGACTGATTCGCCCCCTCTCATTCTATGCGTGTGTTCAACACATCATCTTTAGTATTTCTTTTCTTTCTCATTTGTGATGTATTTTCTTCCTCATAGATAAAGACTACTCTTTTAGTTGATAGTTGATTTAATTTTATTATTAGCCATGAATACCTATGTTTTAATACCCTTGTGGATATATTATCAAAATATCACTTCTTCTTCATCCCAATTTATAGGTAGGATGGGTTGTTGATAACCTATTATTTATCATTTGTTTCCTTTAACACTTTCCCATCATCAAATAGTTGATTAGGGATTGGATATATTTCAAAGGGTTTTATTTGAAATATGGTTAATCTAAAATATCTAATTTTTTCAACTTTATGATCATCAACACAACCTACCCAAAAATATTCAAGATGAGGTGCATACTTTATGTGGGACCGAACTACTTTATCCACTTTCCTCTTGGGTCAAAGGAAACCATTATTGTGTGGAAGTACCTTTGAATTTCTACATTTGAACTCTTTGCACTTAGTAGGGAAGGGCTTTCATATCAACCTATTATGATTGGGAATTGAATATCTACCTTTTTTTTCTCCCGTAGGTCCTTATATGTTTCACATAACTACCTTGTGGTCTCTAGAAGTATGATCCTATCAATTAGAAAATTGGGAAATTTGTAGGGAGCAACAGTGAATCCCTCAATTATAATGTATATAAACCTAAGAAACTTTATGAACTATATTCCATGTTGCTAAATAATATTTTCATGGATTTAGTGATAGTATTTTTGTGAGGTATCCTTCTAGTGTTATTATTATTTACATTATAAATTCATCATTAAAACTTTTGAAATGGATCACGAGTCATTTTGGGATGTTTGAGGGAATCAATCATAGACCTTTATCTCTCCCCATTCCCCTTCAAAATATTGTTTTCTTCATTAGGAAAGGGTAGATAACCTTCCTTGCTAAGGATTACACCAAGTAGGATGTCATGTGAAAATCTCTAATGTCTTCAACCTTGGACAGATGCTCATGGAGGTTATCATTAATTAGATAGGCCCAAAGTACCATCTCCTTATCCTCAAGAATGGTTGTAACATACTATAACATCCATGATATAAAATTCAAGGTAGTTGGAAGTCCATTAATTCTACTCAAAAGTGTTACCATATCCCCAATTTTAGGTTGGAACACACTCCTCGTGCATGTCTTTGAGATTTTAGAAATATTCTACCTCAGTGTGGCCATCCACCTATTATTGATAACTTTAAAACAAATTTATGTTTGTTAATTGTAGTTTTTGTTGGATTAATTAGGACATCACCTGATAATTAATTAATCATTAATTAATTAGTAGGTCCCTTATTACTTTATTCACTTAAGCTAAACTTAGGAGTGATTTTGTATTATTATATTCGGCTTCTTATAGGTTAATTTGTCTTATTGTATAAGATTATGACACTTGTAACAATCTAATCAAATCCTCATCTAGGGTTTTAGTTTTACTTTTATAAGCATTCATTATTGTATTTTGTAATCATTCACATTTTATCATTCAATACATAAGGCATATTAGATGTTTTTATGGATCAATTATTTCTCTCTTGGTTTTATAGAAAATCAATAACTTTGATTTCTCATTTGTGATAAGTGTTTTGGTTGTAGGTGATTTTTGGGAGTTGTGGGGTTCACTATCAACTCCAACATGGTATTAGAGTACAAAATCTATGACTTCCTATCCAAATTCTAAGAGATTCAGCCTTGAGGGAAAATTGGCTCATCCTAGAGTGAAATGGGCATCATTGTTGAGTTCACAATGGCCAAAAACCTAAGGAATGCATGTCAAATCACTCAAATTTGAGAATTAATTGCAAAAAAAGGGGAAAAAAAATAGGGCTTGCACAGATCCACATTCATACATTCAGACCAGATATGCATGCCCCTATGCATTAATTCATGGGCTGTAAGGTTTTCATTTTTTTTTAATTTTTGCAAAAGAAAATTGTAGGAAAAAGTCAAAAGAATCAAAGAAAAAAATAGGCTTTAAATCCTACATAAGGGTTTATACCCTGTGTAGGTTGTACATCCTGTCAAAATTTTGGAAGTGCCCATTTTTGACAACTTTGTGAGATACAACAGTGAGGAGAACCTCATAAGAATATTTTAGGGAATCTAAACACTATTCCATCACCAAAAAAATTTAGGGCACCGCATTTTTTCTAGTAGGGGGAATATATCAAAGAATATTTGTTGACATGCTAACATCAGCATGATGTTAGTTGTACAATCGACCCCTCTGAGCCTTAATTTTCCCTAAAGGAGTAGTTTTTTTTTTCTTTTTGGCATAACTTGGGCATATGGTGTCAAAATTGGGAAAATAAGATATTGTCATAAAGTTGGTTCCAAGCACTTTCCAATGGTCTAGGTCTCATCATTAGATTTTGCTACTAGTTCATTGCATTCTCAATCAAATTCAAATCATCATTTTTTACTTTTGAGCCCATAAATTTTTGCCTATATCTCTAATTCTTGTGATTTCAGCAATGTTTGAAAGGTATTTCAAAGATCTTTAGATCCATACATGCACTATTTCTAGAATCTACCACAAGTGCATTTTTTTTTTTTTTGTGATTTCACATTTTTGTCAATTACTTTGATGTCTTGGCACCTAGAAAGGATCTGTTTACATGAGATGACTTCATTTGGTCTTTTTTGCATGCATTGAGGTTATTAGTCTTAGATTTTTTCATTTGAGGAAGTATCATGGGTTTTTTTGTTCATCTTTGTGTGGTCATCCTAGCAAAGGATAACTATGAGTCTTGGAAAAATGACATCCTGGCACATCTCAGGTGGCTCGATATTTTGCCTTATCTATATGGACTCATACCTACACCAGACACACCAAGGAGTTATTCAACATGGGGTATTATCAGTGATCATCTTGTAAGAGTGATTTGTTCTAGTGTTGATCTTGACACTATGTGTGTTAAATATTAGATATTAATTGTCCCCACACACTTTGGACTTGACTTTGGGAGATCCATGAAGACCCTCATATCTCTCCATATGCAGAGGATCCTACTAAAAATTCTCATTCCACTTCCAAATGTAGCTTTCCTACCATTTGATGACAATACTTCAGGGGAGATTGAGTATATCATAGGTCTTGCATATTTTGATTGTTCAAAGACTTTTCTTCATATTCCCACTTTTCATATCAAGACTACATCTTTATCTTTTCTTGTTCCTTATCAGCTTGGCATCACTACATCTTTGGACCCTATTGGTTCAATACAGTAGGACATCCATCATCTTTAAGACGTAGCTACTTGCGATTTGTATCTTGTAGACATATCATCCTTATTTTTAGAGTCTTGGATTGAAGATATGGAGGATTAATTTGAGGACATTCATCTCCTCTTTGTTGACAGCCACATCATTGCTATTGGCACATCACTTCATTGTCTTTGGAGCTTGTTCCACATCAGTCTTCACCGGTTTTGGATTGACGTCATCTATTTTTGACATGTAGAAACTTGAGCACTTTTTAGAGGCACGCATCATTTGGATTTGGATTCTTGATTCTTCCATCTTTTTAGATTGCCTTCTCCAATAATCAATGGATTTTTTCTTCCTAAGATGAGAAATGTTATTTGCAGGCAATGGATCATGTTTTGTCTTTAGGCGATCATAATTGGCACATGAGCTCTTTATTTATGGGGGATTCATATCCTAATTTTCACTCTCCTATTGGAGGGACATATATATTACATTGTGTGACAAAATTTTTCCTTGGGGGGTCACATTGAGTCCTCCTTTTATCCTTCTTTCACTAGTTTAATTATTTTATTTTCTCTATTTTGGAGAGGATTTTTCCCATGTGGTTTTCTTCTTATCTCTATTTATGAGAGATTCATTTGTTTGTACATGGGTACCTTATCAATCCTTGTAGTCAGAACCCATCCATGCATTCATCATTGCATTCTTCATTAGGATTTTAAGCTTCTCCCTACGTTGATCTTAAGGGGGGTGTTGGAGTAATTAGGACATCACTTGATAATTAATTAATCATTAATTAATTATTAGGTCCCTTATTATTTTACTCACTTAAGATAAACTTAGGAATGATTTCTTATTATTATATTAGGTTATTTATAGGTCAATTTATCTCATTTAATGGGATTAGGACACTTGTCGCAATCTAATCAAATCCTCATCTAGGGATTTTTTTTTGCTTTTATAAGCATTCATTATTATATTTTGTAATAATTTACATGTATTCACATTATATCATTCAATGCAGAAGGCATATCCAATGTTTGTGATAGGTGTTTTGGTTGTAAATGATTTTTAGGAACTATGGGGTTCACTATCAACTCTAATAGTATTGAAGTTCTTGTCCCATGATTGATTGTACTACCTCTCCATGATAAGGAAGATGGAAGGTTTTTGTAATGCTAATGGGAGTTATATCCATTACCTCCTTTCCCTTAGGAGTCGCCACCTTCTACTCTATTTTTCATATACCTTTGTTCATGTTATCACCAACTTAGGACATTATATAAAAATAAGGAAGCCAATTGCTTTCTATAATATCATGTACCATCCCTTGAGATCTATGAAAGGTCCTATTCATTAAAATTCTTCTCCTTAAATGTCTATATCAACATGTATGAGGTCAATGACTAAAATGACATCCCTAGCATAGTTGATCTTGGATGGTTGTACCACTCCTTGGAATTCATACTTCATTATTCTAACCATAGACATTAATAATTAAATGATAAGAGGAGACTATAAGAACAAATATATTAATTAAATCATACAAAAGAAGTTGAAGTATCTAAGTAATTTTTCATTTTTGAAAGTTTTTAGGGTTCTCCACGAGATCAATACTTCAAGATCTCATATTTGAAAGTCTCTTCGTCCAAGAAAACTCCACAATATTAAATAATGATAAGTAAAACATTATTGTGAATTATTTTTGGGAAATCGAAGTACCAAATTTTTTTGAAAATCTATAAATTTGATTAGGAAGTAAAATTTCATAAACTTGTAACTTGTGTGAGGATTTTAATCCACTGTGAAAGAATTTGAAGGAGTATCATATTTTTTCCAAAATTGGAAGTCCAAAAATCCCATCTAACTCAATTTTATTGTTTTGTCTCTCTTAAAATGTTGTTTTAGGAAGTTTGCAAGAATATTCAGAATGTAAGGGAATGGATTTTAAGTCTAATTTCCTTAGGTCAAAATTCTCGCTAAATCTTTGCACATTTTAATAAATTTTACTCTTGATGATTGATTATTTAGGATTTTATACGCAAGGATCCAAGGGAAGTCAAGGCTTTGGAAAAAACTAGGTTTGAAATCCTTATCTTCATGCCAATCTAACAATTTTACACGTGTGGCCTATTTGAACACTTAGTGTGGCATTTTCTAGGAAATATGAAGAAGAGATATTTGGATCTTGGGACTAAAAGATGGAAATCCCTAAGTTTGGACTAATTCCACAATTCTAAATTTGACTTTGAAATTTCTTAAGTATTCATTTTATTATTATTATTTTAAATGATAAAATTTGGGGATCTCTTTGACTTTTGAACATTAGGAACAAAATTTTGAGATCTAGTCTCCATAGTAATTTTGCATTCTTGCAATTTTTGAATTAATAATTTTCTAAGTATTCTAACATTTTACTAGTTTTTGGTGTTGGTCTTGGTCTTGGTATTTTATACTTAGTTGATTTTTATCTAGGGAATCACTAATTTTAGGATTTTCTCATTGATTTTTTTCAAAACGTTTTAGTCTATTTTCTTTGCAATTTTAAAATTTCAACAGTTTATGTGTTGAATTATCTATGGTTAGAATTCATAAATGGTTTTTATATTTGATTTATTTTCCCTAGGTTTGAAATAGATGATAAAGATTTTATGTTTTAATGTTGATATTTTAGATAAATGATATTCTTAAAATTTCAAGAAAACTAACAATAAATATGTATCTAGAACATAAAAATCTCATTTTTTAATAAATGTGGCATGTAATTCTATATACTAGCTTAGGAAATATGGATTAGGTGATGAATATTCAGGAAAGCATTCTCTAGTTCGTTACATGGCTTGAGTGATAAAGAACATATGTAGAATTCCTTTTGTTAATTTTATAAGTGGGGTATGCACAAAAATAATTTTGAATCTCCTATAATGGTGTCTAAATTATAATTTGAGGTTGTAGAAAGATCTAGATTGTAAGAAGGTAAAGGTCCTTCAATACAAGGTATGAAAATGATTGTCAAATTATATTTTATAGTCTATATGATTTGCATGAGGTTGATATTACTACAAAATGACGGAAAGTGGTGAATTGATCTAAATAAGTTGGAAACACGATGGAAAAAATTAAATTCAAAAGCTAGAATAGTTTTCTCTACAATTTTTTTATATTGCTTTTTCATTTTCATGTAGGATAGAGCCAAACTAGTAGACTTGTGGACTTTGACAAATAAAAAAAGTCTTACAGAAGCCTACAAACCTAAAAAATGTATTGACAAAACACTTTGTACACTTTGGTAAGTAAAATATGGGGATTCGACAGTGTTGCAGCATCAAGACTAAATATTGATATCCAAAAATTCCCTAGATGTCCTACGACTCTACAGAATACTAAAAAACTCTACTTTTTTCAAATGAAATTCCTTCCAAGATTTATTGAAAAAAATATTTACTTAAGCTTTTCAAACCTTTTCAACAAACCAAATTATCTACTAGAAACCCAAAAGGGTGAAAATTAAAACTAAAGAGAAGACTCAATTGAATCAATCTAAAACTAGACAAATAAAAAAGAGGGGTCTACATCTTGCCAAAACAACATGTGGTGTGTGTGTAAAGCACAACACTATCTAATGGGATAAAAGCCTAATTTTTTTAAATAGAATTTGGTTTTTATTTTAAAAGGTAATATTCATATATTTTGATCTACCTAAAATATTTTTATATCTTTCTCATGCTAGTCATGAAATTGTCAAAATTTTAATTGTGTATAAGTATATATAGTCCTTTACAACATGGGACTCTCTTGAAGGCTTTATCCCTACTTGGTGGCAACCAAAATATATGAAACCTACATGCCCATGTCAAATGGGTCACTCCTCACTATGAAGGCTAAAATTAAACTTTGATGACACCACAAAATGAAACCATAGGCCTTCCAATGTTGATTTTATAATAAAAATGAGCTTAGGGGCTTGTGTTGGGTGGGATCACTTAAGTTTCCATATGGAACAAATAATGATGTAGTGTTTTCCACCCTATTATCTAGCATCAAATTATGTGTCAACAAGCAATTGGGTTTGGTTGGCATTAAAGGGGACTCAATGGCAATGATATGTGCTATTAGTACCTATAGACACTTAATTTTGACTAATGCATTTCATCCAAAATGAGTCATTTTCCATCATCTAACCTATCTAACTCATCTTTAATATTTAATTAAATAATTTCATTATTTGATTAAATTAATAATCATTTTCACTTTGCCATGATAACTAAATGATTTTTATAATTATTTAATTATTTTTAATTTTTAATTTCCTCTTAATTCCACTTTAATTAAATAACTTTGAATTATTTAATTAAATTATCTATTTCACCACTATTCATCTATATTAATTAAATAATTAACACTATTTAATTAATTTACTAATTATTCTTCTATTCCAAAGTTTAATTAAATAATTTCTCTGATGAGAAATAAATAGGTTCAATACCAATTGTTGGGAAATTCAATCTCTATACAAATATGACTTCAATGGATGAGATTCAACGCTTGGACTATAGCAACATGAAAATCTGAAACTTATATACAAATCTAAAAAATTAAGCTACCTTAATATGGAAATACCATGATTAGATCCATCTTCTTTATGATGCCAAAAATCAGCCAACATAACATGCTTGTAAACACTACCTTATGTTAATAAGGTAACAACAATAAATAAAGAATATCATCAGAATAAGATAGCAACAAAGAGGAACAAATCAACAACATAAGATTATCACATAACACAATACTTACATGGAGAAACCCTTGCGAGAAAAAACTTCACCAAGAAGAGAGGCCAGGTATATATTAGCATCAAATAAATGAGATTACAATTTACAACCACTTCAATTCTCCTCTTTACCTCCAACATAGCAACACCTGTGTACCTATGACCAATCTCCTTATGCCTCCACCTATCCTTGTTCCTGCAGAGTAACACTACATTTAGCTATTTCTCTCTTAATTCTACATCCAAGAGGCTGATTTTATAGATATGTGAAGGCATCTAATGCACCAAACATGGCATCCAAATATGTCCCTTCATTCCAAATGACCCTAGAACCTTTGGATTACCTCCATAGAATGTGAAAAGATACCAGTTTTGACTCCAATACTTTCCCCCCAACTTGGGCACCCAAACTTGAGAAGATAAAAATTTCATAAAATGTAATAAATGATGGAAAACCAAGTGACACCTATTGCCTCTATCCAAGCACCCACTTGAGGAATCCCAACAGTCACTTATTTATCTTTTCCCTTATCTTTTATTATCCCATTCTAGCCATCCACATATGGGGAAAATAATATTAAATATGTATGTCCGCAACCCACCTTTACTGGTGCTAGTGGACCCATCACCCCTTATGAGTATTGTAAACATTTAAATTTGACCACTTCCACATGGCCAAAATCGTCTACTCTATTCATCTATTTCATTAATAGTGATTAAATAATTTATTTAATCATTATTTCATTTTCTTCCTAAGATTCCTAAAGTATGTAATTGAATAATTAAATACATTAACTTACACCTTTTCTTCTCTAAATTAAATAAATAGGACAATTTATTTAATTTAGTCATTTGATCTTTTTGATTAAAATCAATTTCTAATTCCTCATTATCTCTCTCCTTGTCACATTTTTCATAATCCTCTTTTAATCTGGATTAAATTATTTAATCCTCTTTTAATCTGGATTAAATTATTTAATCCATGATTAGTATGTGCACCACTTAATCAAGATTAGTGTCACATCCTCCATAATCTCCCACTTGCCTCTAATCTCTCATTAATTATCCTAATCTTGTGTTTGCACAACCTTAATCAAAATAATTAGCCACATTTAGCATACCTTTTTTAGTCAACCTTTCCACTTGCCTTTCTTGGCCTAGACTCCTTTTCCCATGTGAATTTTTAATTCACATTTATTCATCTTAGGCTCCTCTCTTCCCCATGTGAATTTTTAATTCACATTTTATTCTTCCAAGGCTTACCCTATCCCCATGCAAGTTCTAGAAAATGTGACTTGTCATTTCCCATGTGCCCAAAACTTCTAGAACTTTGGACTTGTCACATCATTCACATGTGACAAATCCCCACCTTTTTGGAAACCCTCTCTTATCCACTAGATTTTTCCAATCATTGTGAATTTTTAATTCACTTTTATTCCTCCAAGGAATCTTCTCATCCCCCAAGGTACCTACAAGGTACTTGTCCTTCCTCCACATCATGTACCTCTCTTCCACCTCACTCCCACATCATCTCACCCTAGGTCATCTCACATTCCACATGTCAAGATGTGAGGACTTGTGAGTCCTCAACTCACCATAGCCTTCCATCTTGGCTTTGTTGGTTTAATCTCAACCGTTGAATTATCTAGAGAATTCAAATTGTTATATAAATACCCCCTCCTTTCTCTCATTTGAAGAATTAGGTTTTTGCTACCAAACTCTTGCCAAATTTTCATTTGCAGCATTTTAGCCTCTCCATAGCATTTTTCATCAATCCATCAAATCCTTTTTCCATTAACACCATATCACATTTTTTATCTTGCATCCATTCAACTCCATAGCCATCCAAGGAGCACACAAACTCTCAAAAATCAAGGGTCAACCAAGGAAATCAGTAGCATAAAAGTTGTTTGCAAGTC
Source organism: Sequoiadendron giganteum (assembly GCA_007115665.2). Classification (NCBI taxonomy): domain Eukaryota; kingdom Viridiplantae; phylum Streptophyta; class Pinopsida; order Cupressales; family Cupressaceae; genus Sequoiadendron; species Sequoiadendron giganteum. The sequence continues at coordinate 265,282,089 of CM021109.1, read as the reverse complement.
CAGGTTACAAAGGGGCATATTTTCCCCATAGAGGGGCGGATTTTCCCTCCTATTCCAACTTTTCTGACAGATTTTCTGCAGAGGGGCAGACTTGCCCTCTTGTTCCAACGTTTCTGACAATTTTTCTGCAGAGGGGCAGATTTGCCCTCCTATTCCAATGTTTCTGAAAAATTTTCTACAGAGGGGCGGTGATGAGGTAAAAATAACATCATCATAATAAAATCTGAAAAGCTTACTTTTACTAACTCAATCCTAAGCCTGTGCCAAGTTATTAAACTTTAGGAGATTGATCAATGGTGCAGGAGCACCTAGGCTAACCTCCATTTTTCTTGTCATTTTTAGCTTGTATCTGACATTAGCCAAGTTAGAGGGTTTGTGTGTTTATTTTGGACTTTAGAAGGTCTTGCTTGTGTTTGGACTAGGTGAGTTAGTGTTAGAACTAAGGTCACCATTGGCCATTGTTTGTTGTTTTGGTTAGCTTAGCCTTAGAAGCTTAAAGTTTGGATTTGAGGTTCTTAATGTGTCCTAAACACATGAGAGATGTAGGAAAGATACTTTAAGGTCTTTTATGATGTTAGTTATTCAAACTAAATGGCTTAGAGGTCCTATATTCTAGTTGGCCTAATGAATGTAAAAGATGCCACAAACTGTCATGACAACATTGGCAATTTATTATAAATGTTGCATGCAACTCGGCAACCTTGGATTCCCTAAAAGCTAGGAGTGGGGCATCAACTAATAGGCCTAGAAACTTGGAGAATGGATCTAAGATCACTAAGGGCTCGGATCCAGATTAGTAGAGAATTGTAATCAAAGTTTTAAAATAGAAAAGTGGCTCTGAAATTCTGTTTTGTGTGAACACCAAGCATTATAGTGTGACAGTGATAGAATACAGATTGAATGTTTTGATTTGATGTTAGACTAGTGTTCATAGGATGGTACTAAGACTTTTTCTTTCTGTAAGCAAGTTGATTTGAATTAATTTAGTGTCTTGAATAGGTAGGTTAAGGTCTAGAGGTTTTCCTGGTCTTGTTCTGACCAACTTGTTTGTCTATGGCTCCCCCATGAAATCTAGTCATGGGATCTTCTTCAGGGTAGATGAATGTTTTAGGGGAGCCATTGGTCTATATATATTTAGTGTTAGGATTCATGAAGAGTCGAGTTGCTGTTTGTAATGTCAAATTCTAGGTGAGCTTAGAGTGCCCAGTTAGAGGTTTGACAGTGTGAATTGAAGAAAATAGGTAGGGGAGTGAAGTACAGTACGGGATAACCACAGTACCAGGAGGGACACGAATAAGTCTTGATATGACAAAAGGATTGTGGAACTATTAATCCATTTGAGTGAGATTTGAGTAGAAACTAGTAGGGTCCTACAAACTTGGCCTATTAGCCCTATCTGACCTAGACCTCCTCAGGACAAATTTTGTCACCCAGTTGGAGAAAGGTTTGGTGATCCTTCAAGATGGATCCAAATGGAAACACATGGCTGGTCTTCAAGATGTTTGGCACCCCTGCAATCAATTCAATGATTTGTGTGTTGATGGCACTTAGAGTCTTCTAAGTGTAGGAGGAAGTGTCGAAGTAAACTAAGGGTGATTGTCCTTCAGGGTTAAGCACAAGGAGTTAGGCTCTTAGAGAAGAGTTAGACAAGGTCTTAGTTAATCATCTAAGCCTTTTTTAGATCCTAGAGGAGATTAGGATCCTAGGAGAAGACAAGCAAGGTCTTCTTAGCACTTGTGTAAGCACACCAAGAAGCACATTCACCAATCAATTGAGGAAATTTGCCAATGCAGGTTTGGGTTGACTTGAATGTTTTTGTAGGAAATAATCGGTCATCTAGCAGCTGTTACAAAAAGCCAAGCTAGCACATGCCTTGAGAACAATGAAGATAAATGTTGTGAACCTCCTCCTGAATCTCAGGCCGATGAACCAAGGATTTAGTTTATGTTCTTTAAAATTATGTTATCAAAACTTCATGGCTCTTCTCGAGCCTTCTATATGTTTATGAGCTTTAAAGACATAAAAGTTAGTTTTAAGTTGTTGAAGACTTTTTCAATGGCTATCCACACCATCTTAAATTTAGGATTTAGTTATAAGTTATCTATAAGAATGTAATTTCAAAAGTGATGAATAAGACAGAAGAAGTATTGTTATGTTGTTCACATGGTTTTCAAAATACTATTGAAATGAGTTACCTGATTTCTGTCTATTGGTAAACTGTTGAATTATGAATGATGATGATTGTTCGTAATGGAGAGACTTGAGAACCTGTAGCTTATGTGATTTAAGGACGAAGTGTTAACCCACGAGCTGGCCACTCGAAGGAAGTTAGCTTAGATAAATAAGTATTTTACTGTTAAGTTATTTTCTTTGTTAAAGATAGATTACTGTTCAGTAGGAAGTAACTAAGTTTGTCGAAGAGTTGAGTCTGTAGTTCCGGAGCACCATTGTTTTTAAATTGTATTAGTTATCTTTCGTAGTTGATAAAATCCTTTACTGTTTAAAAGATATTTCATTGTTTGTTCACTTATTTCTTTGCTTTTGTAGTATATCAGTTGTTTAGTTTGCTTGTTTCTATGCTTTCTAAATTAGTTGTCTTATGCTTTTTAATTTAGTATTTCTGGTTTTTCTTAGAGTAAGATTATTTTCTAGTTAAATAGTAATGGCCTTAGGTTAAAATTGATTCCAATAGTTTAAAGAAAAATAGAAAATATAAAATGAGTTATTCAAATCATCTTCTTCTGCAAACTGCCTTGGACACTGCCCAGATGACTAGTTGACATTTCAATATTCTAAAGTAGTAAGACCTAATGACAGCCTATCAGGAGGATTTACCCTCCTATTCCAACGTTTCTAACAGTTTTTCTACAAAGGGGCGGATTTTCCCTCCCGTTCCAACGTTTCTGACAGTTTTTTTTCCAGAGGGGCAGATTTTCCCTCCTGTTCCAACTTTTCTAACAATTTTTCTGCAAAGGGGCGGACTCACACTGGTGTTCCAACATTTTTCACTGCAGAGGGGTGGACCCGCCCTGCTGTTCCAACATTTTTCACTGCAGAGGGGCGGATCCGCCCTGCTATTCCAATATTTTTCACTGCAGAGGGGCAGCTTCGCCCTACTGTTCCAACATTTTTCATTGCAGATGGGCGGATTTTCCCTAAACAACACGTTTTGGAAGGTAAAACATGCATTTTAGCTTCGTTTTTGGCTCAGTTTTTTGTTGTTTTGAAGTTATAACCCCCTAACCTTGTTTGTTTGAGGGTATAATTGGATTTATTGCTAATATTTTCCCTTTTTCACATATTTTCTAAAATTTGCTAAAGGGGCGGATTTTCCCTAAATAGCACGTTTTGAAGGTAAAAAATAGGCATTTTAGCTTTGTTTTTTGCTCAATTTTTTGTTGTTTTGAAGTTATAACCCCCTAACCTTTCTTGTTTGTGGGTGTAGTTGGATTTCTTACTAATACTTTGTAGAATTTTGTGGTTATTCACAAAATATGAAGGATAAAATAGTTAACATCTGTTTGCAGGGCCATCCATTTATTCAAATTTTAAAGCCTTTCCTTGTTGTTTTTATTTAGGCACATAGCTTAATTAGGAGGAAGTAATACTTGTTGTGTGGTGTGTCTATTTTTGTGTTACCCAAAGGGGGCATTAAATTGTTTTCACCTTCCCCTTGCACTTTGTGTGAACCGGGGGGGTAGTTGGAAACGATTAGTGCCTTCTTTTTTAGAGGGACCTGCTTGGGGATTTCATCACCCCAAGGGACGATCCCAACCATGCATACTGGCGGGGTATAAAAATTTGGGAGAGTCAAAGTTGTACCCCAATCCAGTCACGTCGTGTCTAGAGGAGCGTCGAAGCTAAGGTGATACCTAGATAGACGTGAAGAGTTGGTCTGAGCCCTTCAGTATCTCATTGGGGTTCCCAACTCACGCTTGTGGTGGGCTGGTGTTCATGGTTGTGCCTCACATACCGAGAGTATATCGAGGAATCATTAGAAACCTTGTGCATCCTAGATTAAGACCTTTATTGGTCATACCCCTTAACACTAATCATAGGATTGTGCTTGCTTAAAGTGTCTTTCTATGAGAAACCAGTAAATCTTAATAAGTCAGCCTCATTGAGTCATTTCAAGTCCTTGCCATAAACCAAGTTCCTATTTTCTATAGAGGGACGGATTTTCCCCCCTAGTCCACAGTTTTTCTATAGAGGGGTGGATTTTCCCCCCTGGTCCACTGTTTTTCTACAAAGGGGCGAATTTTCCCCCCTGGTCCACTATTTTTCTACAAAGGGGTGGATTTGCCCCCTTGGTCCACTATTTTTCTGTAGAGGGGCGGATTTTCCCCCTTGATCCATTGTTTTGACTACAAAAGGGTGGATACACCCTACTGAACAGACAATTTCACCTCGTTTGACCATTCCAAGCCTCCATTTAACCTTTCTAAGCATCCATTTATCATGTTCCCATTGATCATTTCACAATTTGGGGTACCCATTCTACCATCTTACCGTATGAATTAAAGAGTTTCTTTTCTTCCAAAAGGAACACTTCAACAACACCCCCATCATATAAAAACCATCAAGACATATTTAATTTTCATTATTCATCATCTTTCATCTCAAAATCCCTTTTAGGAGTTATCTCCCGAATTGACCAAGGCATTAAGTTTGATCATTATCCTACATATCAATCATTGTCTTCAACCTAATCAATCTGCTTCTATCCTGAGGTGGATTTGTGTTGAAAGTTAGCATCATTGGCCCAAATCAATCCCCTTCCATCTCAAGGTGGATTCGGTGTCGTGATCATTGGTTCATTCCTATAATCCGATCAACCAAGGTATTAAGTCACCTAGGGTGATTTCCGAATTGGGTTTAGGACCCTTTCCATCAACCAATCCTAATTCATCATCCAATCCAAAACTAACTTATCCTATCATATCCTCAGATCCAATCCCAATCTAAGCTCCAATCCAATTCTAATATGAGCGTTAATCCCATCATCCTAATCTCAGCTTTTATTCAATCCCAATCTGAGCTTTCATCTAATCCCCATATGAGCTTTCAATCCATCCTAGTTCTTTATCCATCATCTATTCTTTCCTGCTAATTTGTATCCATCATGAATCTTTATCCCCCTCTCACACGACCAATAATAGTAGTCAAGGGGAATCCTAACTACGTTGATGACGATAACAAAAATCTTGTTGATCATGAAGATTGTTATATAGATCCCCTTGATGCTATCATTAGTAGCACGCTCTCTCCAATTGCCTCCCAAAATACCACTACTTCTTTGAACTATCCCACCATGCCTTCATCCGCATCTACTAACAATCCTTATGCTACCCTTGACAAGGGATATCCAACATCCTCACCATCTACATATTCATCATGTCCCCCCTCTCAACCTCTATCCTATCCAACATCCACATCCTCTTATCCTCATCATCATCAACAATCCCAAGATATCTACCTTAATCACCCATCCCAATCTTCCCATCCTAATCCAACACTCACACATTCCTGTAACAATCCCCCATCCCAATATTCCTCTTATCTTAATCCACCATCTCAATCTCCTTATCCTAATCCATCATCCCTATCATTTTATGCCAACTCACCATACATGTCTTCCTATGGTGGTTTACCACCTCAATCTTCCTATTCTAATCCAACATCCACACCTTCCTATCACAATCCCCCATCCCAATATCATTACATTAATTCCACATCTCCCCATTCTAATCCTTCATCCACATCTTCCTACTATTACTCACCATCCTAATCTTCCCAATCTAATCCCACATCCACATATTCCTACATCACTCCCCCTTTCACCACATTATATCTTAATTCTCCATCTAAATATAACCCATCTAGTCCTCCAACCACTCCTATTCCTCCATCTAGTCCCATCCACCCATCTAATCATAATCCTCCATCTCCTCCTAGTTCTACATCTAATCCTCATCCACCCATCCACTCATCTAATCCTCCAATCCCTAACCATAATCCTCCATCTCATCCTAGTTCTACATATAATCCTCATCCACTCATCTAATCCTCCAATTCCCAACCCTAATCCCCCATCTCCTCCTAGTTCTACATCTAATCCTCCAATCCCCAACCCTAATCCTCCATCTCCTCCTAGTCCTCCATCCATTCTCATCCCCTCAAATAACCCTAATCCACCAAATCCTAATCCCAATCCTCCATCTCCTCCTAGTCCTCCATCCAATCCCATCCCCACATATAATCCTAATCCACCAATCCCTAATCTTAATCCTCCATCCATCCCCGATCCTCCATCCATTCCCATCACTCTACCTAATCCTACATCCCTTCCAAATGTCACCCAAGGACTCATGACAAAAGAGAAACCATGCCCTCCCACTCTATCATGTACTGTCACTAGTGATGAGGCCCTCCTCCATCCTACACCTATCCCTTCCATCACCATTCTTGACACCGTCCAAATGGTTGAGCCAATCAAACCCATTGAATCCATTTAATCCCCATCTTCTACTACTAAATCCACCCAATCCATTGAAGACATCCAATCCCCTCCTCCCAGTCCTAATATTCAAAAAATTCAATCCCATGACCTTCATGAATCTTCCATCCTCCTATCTCCCCCAATTGATGAGTCCCTCCAACACTCTTCTATCATCGTACATCCCACACAAGACAAGTCATGCCAAGAGCTTGATCCAAAGCATACAAGCATATCCCCTCCTCCAAATCAAGATCCTACCATCCCATCCACTACATCCCAAGATCATAATCCCCCATCCATCCCATCTCATGATTCCTATCCTCAACAAATTCATGATCCTATCCTCCCATCCACCCCATCTCAAGATCACACTAGCTCATCCACTCCATCCCATGATCCCCTTTGCATTCAAGATCCAATCACTCCATCTCATGAGCCCTCATCATTCACTACCAAAAATCCAGATCCTATCATCTTCCCTAATCCCTCTCCCGATCCCTTATCACTCATTCCTCCTGATGCTGCTATCCCCTCATCTCCATCGCCTGATCCTTCATCGCCATCTAGTCCTACTATCCCAATGCCACTTTTGTGTCACCTTGGTCACATTACACTTATCCATGGTGACCTTCTTACAAAAGAAAAACAACGCGTATGCACCACCCTACCTCTTCCACCTACTAACATGCTCGCATCATGTTTCCAATAGAATAAGCATCCTACCCTAGATCATATGCTCAAGAACATGAACTATTAAGGAAAAGGTTTAGGCCTTCATTAGTAAGGTACTTTAGCGCCCATCCAAGTCAAAGAACATCCAAGAATCCATGGTCTTGGATATATCTCCCAAAACTTGCACTCCAAAGATGTTGGTACAACCTTCGTACATCCTAAACAATCCTCTTCTAAAGGCACAAGAGGTACTTTCCATCGTTCTACCAAGTCATTTTCCACCATCCCCCCTCCTCCATCATATTACCTAAAAAAACAATGTCCATCTTCCTCCCTCGTCCTCTAAATCCATTTTGGGTACTTATGTCCCTCCATCCGTCATTGCTCATTCTCCATCTACTATGGGTTCTTATATCCCTCCATCAAACCCCACACGTCCTCCATATACACAGTCTATTTTTGGTCCTTATATCCCACAATCACCCCCTCCATCTTTTCCTATTCATCATTTCATTTATCCACCCCCTATCCCTCGTGCACAGCATAAAAATCCCACCTTCATAACTCCTAATCAGGATCAACAAAGGCACCCCTCCATGCATGCTATCTCGCATCCTCCCTCCACACTTCCTTGTCAAATTCCTACTTCTATCACTCCATCCACATCCTCTCCACATCATCCATCTTCCCATACTCATCCCCTTGCTACTAAAAGCACTTTGGATGCCAAAGAAAAAATATACAAATCCAAACGTCCACATGAATCTATAGATCCTCATGTCCCCTCCAAAAGACATGTTGATAAAAAGAAAATTTGAATCCAAAATCCAAATCAATCCAAACGGCCACAAAGGCCCATCAAAGCAAAAATCAACACCATGTGGATCCCAAAGAAAAAAGAGACAATGCATTCAAATGAAAAATCCATGATGGCATCCAAAGTTGCTATTCCCAAAGCTCATAATTCACATCCTCCATCTCCTAAATCTATTTTGGGTCCTTATGTCCCAAAATTCACTATCCCAACGCCTCTAGTCTCGCCACCCTCTCCATCCATTCATCCACCTATATTTTCGCATCCACCATCACACATGCCAATGTTGGTCCTGAACACAATCCCCCATCACATACTCACTCCATCATTCCATCCATATCCTTTCCAAAATCTCATCAACTATCCCCTCTATCTCCCCCATCCAATCCCTTTGATTCACCCTCTTGCATAATCCATTTCTCCTACTAAGGTTGTACCAACATCCAATGGTCACTTTACACATGGGCTTTTATTACCTCATATGCAACTTAATGCTTGAGCCCTTCATCCATCTGCTTTATAATATGTCTTTTGAATCCATCTCCATCTGTCTTTCTATCCGACAAGTCCCAGAAATCAAAAAACTCAAAAAATCAAAAAATCAAAATAAAAAACAGAGAAAAAATTAGAAAAATACAAAAACAAATAGTAAAGAGAAAATCATTCGTCCAATGGTGAAAACTTGGAAAAAAAGCGCCTTGGATAAGTACCATGATGAAAACCTAGAAAATAGGCATCATGCATAACTCCCCCATCTAGTCTCCTTCTAGGATTGGGGGCAACATCCGCTTACGCCTTCCTTTCCTCCATCTCCTACATCTTCCTATCTTCCGTATCCTATCCATCTTATCCCATTTATCCCAATCCCTCCATATTCCTTGTCATCTTGATAAAGATAGGGGCAAACCTATATACATGATTTGGACACCTCTTGGCATGTATTCCCTTCTTCCATTTCCCATCTCACTCCCTTATCCACCCATCCCTCTTGCCTCATCATGAATGACACATCTAGAGTGGGGGCATCTCCTTATTTTGGATTGGGTCCTTGGAGACATCATCCATCCATCCCTCCAGGTAATCCTCTCCATCTCCCCATCCTGCCCATCCTTACCTCCCCATCCATTTATCCATCCAGTAATCCCTGCCATCTACCAAATCCTTATCTTCCTATACTCTCATCCACTAGTCCATTTTCATCCTTTCCTCCTTATCTACCCATCCCTCTATATAAGCATCCCACCATCTCCCTATCCTTATAATCCATTCCATCCTTCCAATTCCTTATCCCTCTATCCACCTATCCTCGCATCTTTCTATCTCCCCATCTTTATCCATCCATCCATTTACTTCTATTTTTCCTCCTATCTCATAATCCCTTGTCATTGGTATCTAGCTATAGGCTACCCCCATGCACTCCAATACCCTGCTACCTCCCTCTCATCATTCCTATCTATTTTCCACATCTTTCTCATATCTTCATCGCTCATCTATCCATCATCTCACCTTTCTAATTCATATTCTAATGATCTAAATACATATCCCATCCCTGAGCTTCAAATCATACATATCTTACACATATCGACCATCATCCTATGTAATCCTCATCCTATCGGCTCCATCCTTTTATCCATTTATCATGGTCATCTCATCATCCCTTATCCATTTTCTGAACTACGTTGCCCCTACACTTTCACGTAGGCAAGGTCGATCATTTGATCCACCCCCGGGCTCTGTCTTTTGTCTGTCTTGTCATCCTCCATCGTCTGTCTTTGGCCTTGTATTGAACTATATCACCCCTACGCTCTCCCGTACGCAAGCATAAATCATTTTGTCTTCCCCTTGGGTATCTGTCATATCTTTCGCCATCCATCATTGGTCACCCTTGTCCTCTTTTCACTTTTATCCATGGTCTTTTATTGAACTATGAGGGCTTTGCACTTTCACATAGGCAAGGCTGATCTTTGATCAACCCTCGAGCCCCTAGGTCTTTAGGGTGTGTCGGTCTTGTGTCCCCTAGGTCTTTAGGGTGTGTTAGTCCTATCGTCTTGTCATATTGTCATCCTATCATCTTGTTGTGTCATAAAGTATGCTTTTATCTAGCTGCTCCTCCACAAATGAGATCCACTTGTATCCTTAGATCCAATTGGTTTCGAATATCCTATGTCATATCGATCTTTTAATTTACTATCCATCATCGGTCTCAATAGGATGCATCCTTCCTAACAGACCTCATCAACCCCATCCATAATCTTGATCCTATGGCAAAGGATGTTTGAAATTGTTTATGATATTTTGATGCTTTTGGCTTTTCTTTATCATTTGAGCTCCCTATCATCACTTGTCATGGTCGCCTTGATCCATCATATCATGGTGTGCTTTGACTAGTCAACATAGGGGTGTATCTTGTTCTTTTATCTATTTTTGTCTTCTTAGTTGTCCCATGTAGTACCCACCAAGATCCTCGAGGTCTTGTGTTATGTTGGAGCATCCTTTTGTGCTTGTGGTTATTCCAATACCTGGCCCGACCAAAGTCATCGCGACTTTGGGGTCTTAGGATAGTCTTCTTATTTGTTGTATTTGTTTTATGCATTAGACACTAATTTGTCTTGGTTTACATACCCTGACACTCGATGTCTTATGCTATAGCAAAAATCAGTGCTACAACGATGGCAAATTGCATTAATATTGCATCTCATTTTCCATTCCATCATCTTGCATATATCCCTCATCCTCTCATCCATCAAAATCCCCCACCAATCCATAATCTCTCATCAATCTCCCTCCCCTATCCATCCAATCTCTTATCATTGTCTCTTTTATCCTCTTCTATGCATCTTGTCATCCATCTCACATCTCCATCCAGTCCTACTCCATTCAATCTAGCACAAATCATCTCATCCCACTCTTGGTGTTGTTCCCAGCCTTTCTACAAGCCTTGATCCAATCATCATCATCATCATCATCATCATCATCATCATCATCATCATCATCATCATCATCATCATCATCATCCTCGGGATGTATCTTTCCCTATCCTTTTGTGTTGTTTTGGGATGTATAATTCTCTCATCAACAATGCTATCATCATCATCATCAGCAGCAGCAGCAGCAGTATGTATCCTTCCCTATCCTTCTGTTGTTATGGGATGTATCCTTCCCTCATCAATAACGCTCTCATTGGGATGTATCCTTCCCCATCCTTGTGTTTTTTTGGAATGCATCATGTCCTTATCAACAACACTCCATCAACCATCCACCCAACCTGGCTTGTAGCTTGACTGGGGCAACATCATATGTGTCCTCAAATCCATTTATGCTCACCTTTATCTCCCATCGCTTATCATCATTTCTTATCCATCAATTTACATCGTCATCTTCGTATCCCCTTTAATCATCTCATCTCTCATCTTTTCCCCCCTCCCTTCCTCCTTCATCAATCTCTCACCCTATACCAGGGCGGATCCACCCTCGGTCGCGGGGTGAATCCGCCCTTGGCCATAGGGTAGACCCGCCCTCGACCACGGGGCGGACCGCCCCATGGTGGGGCGGATCCGTCCTCAACCATGGGGTGGATCCGCCCTTGGCCGAGCTGTGGCGCCACCCCGTGGTGGGGCGGATCCACCCCCAGCTGCGCAGCGGCCCTACCCCGTGGTGGGGCGAACCCACCCTATGCCGAGGCAGATCCGCCTAGCCCCGAGGCAGACCCACTCCACATCGAAGCGGACCCGCCCGACCCCGGGATGGATTCACCCCATGTCAAGGTGGACTCGCCTGACCCCAGGGTAGATTCGCCCCGTGTCGGGGCGGACCCGCCCCGTGTTGGGGTGGATCTGCCCTTCTGCAGTGGGGAAAATCTGCCCCTCTGCAAGCGTCCAACCCATTTTTTCCCTTCCCGAAGCCGCCATTTGTAAACCATTCGTTAGATTGACTTCGTTCAAAAGGAAATCTTGCTTTTTTTTGTGCTCTTTCCAACCATATCCTTTGTTTCTTCCTATCAATAGGTCACCCGGGACCCCTCTCTTTTCCCCAATCACCCTCTCGAGGGGGCATACCCTTCCCATTTATTAATTTTCCCTATCATAGTCATTCCCTCACAAGATTGGGGCATCTTCATCCATTCCCTACTGTTTGGGCAGCTCAAGTCTCTCTCCCCATGCTGTGGCATAATTTTCTAGTTACTTCATCTATAGAGTCATATGCATTTTCTTTTCTTCGAAACGCTGTTATTCTAATAGTACTTCGAAGAGGGGAAAAATGTAGACATCTAAATTTTACCACTTCCACATGGCCAAAATTGTCTACTCTATTCATCTATTTCATTAATAGTGATTAAATAAATTATTTAATCATTATTTTATTTTCTACCTAAGGTTCCTAAAGTATGTAATTGAATAATTAAATAATTTACCTTACACCTTTTATTCTCTAAATTAAATAAATAGGACAATTTATTTAATTTAGTCATTTGATCTTTTTGATTAAAATCAATTTTTAATTCCTCATTTTCTCTCTCCTTGTCACATTCTCCATAATCCTCTTTTAATCTGGATTAAATTAATTAATCCATGATTAGGATGTGCACCACTTAATCAAGATTAGTGTCACATCCTCCATAATCTCCCACTTTCCTCTAATCTCTCATTAATTATCCTAATCTTGTGTTTGCGCAACCTTAATCAAAATAATTAGCCACATTTAGCATACCTTTTTTAGTCAACCTTTCCACTTGCCTTTCTTGGCCTGGACTCCCTTTCCCATGTGAATTTTTAATTCACATTTATTCATCTTAGGCTCCTCTCTTCCCCATGTGAATTTTTAATTCACATTTTATTCTTCCAAGGCTTACCCTATCCCCATGCAAGTTCTAGAAAATGTGACTTGTCATTTTACATGTGCCCAAAACTTCTAGAACTTTGGACTTGTCACATCATTCACATGTGACAAATCCCCACCTTTTTGGAAACCCTCTCTTATCCACTAGATTCTTCCAATCATTGTGAATTTTTAATTCACTTTTATTCCTCCAAGGAATCTTCTCATTCCCCAAGGTACCTACAAGGTACTTGTCCTTCCTCCACATCATGTACCTCTCTTCCACCTCACTCCCACATCATCTCACCCTAGGCCATATCACATTCCACATGTCAAGATGTGAGGACTTGTGAGTCCTCAACTCACCATAGCCCTCCATCTTGGCTTTTTTGGCTTAATCTCAACCGTTGAATTATCTAGAGAATTCAAATTGTTATATAAATACCCCCTCCTTTCTCTCATTTGAAGAATTATATTTTTGCTACCAAACTCTTGCCAAATTTTCATTTGCAGCATTTTAGCCTCTCCATAGCATATTTCATCAATCCATCAAATCATTTTTCCATTAACACCATATCACATTTTGCATCTTGCATCCATTCAACTCCATAGCCATCCAAGGATCACACAAATTCTCAAAATCAAGGGCCAACCAAGGAAATCTACAACACAAAAGGTATAACAAGTTATCTTCTTGTTTTGTCATCTTTCTTGCATAAGATATTTCCTTAGGCTAATCTTGAATAGTGTTTCTTGTGTTTTTCCTTTTAATGCATCATTAATTAGTTTTTCATCTTAGAATAGGTTAGAACATTTTAAGGGATCACAAGTATATTACAAACAATGGTGAGATTTAATATTACAAAATATTTTTCCAATCCACACTAACTACCTAGAGACACTTTATAAGGATGTTGAAACCATGACGTATGGCATAGAATTTACAAGGTGGATTGCACCTTAATCCTAACATTCTCCCACTTGGCATCAACATTGTAAATACACCCATAGGAATCATAAACAAGGAAAAAACAGCCCTTAGCTAAACATGTACCATATGGATCTTCACCATGCTCTCGTGATCCAACAAGATACCTACAAAATTAACCATGATAACCACCATCAAGCAAGAAAAACTCCTTATATCCTCCAAAATGCCACCTATAGAAGAAAAAGGAACATGCCAAGGTGAAACATATCAACTATCACTACAACCTACACCAATATTTACATGAACACAAGCATCAAATTAAAATGATAAGAAAGGATCTAAGTAGCTATCTTACTCATACCATCTAGAATAGAAACCACAACAAATTATAACTCATCCAAGCTAACCATACCTCAAACTAGGGTATACCAAACATAGATAAAACTTCATGCCATCAATATACCAACCCAAAATCTGCAATCAAGTATGTGTATATCCATCCACCTATCTCAATTCAACATACCAATGCACAAATGACCAAAAACAAGGCTACCTAACAAATTTTACATTAACACTTAAATAATCTCATGGATATAGATAGTCCACATCTAATTCATCCCACTGCAAGGAAATGGGTAGCTAATCCACAACCTGCATAACTCGTAGATCCAAATCTAATGAATACATGCAAACTCATCATCACATCAATAACCAACAAACCAAGATATCAAAGAGGATAACCAAACATATATCCAAAAACTCCCACTACATGAGTAATGTCAAATCTAAAAATAGACCAAGGCATATCAAGTATATCTATAGTACTTTACATAGAGGATGTGGATAATTCCTTTATTACATAGTGTTAAGGAAACATACAAAGATATGAAAATCCTACAAAAAAATATGTTGCAATACCTCTCTCACCATTAGTCTCCATAGCTCTCCCAAGTTCTTCACAATCAACCATGTGAAACCAAACATCCAAGAAGAACACCATGACCAAAGAGAGAACCTACAAATCAAACCATATCCTTGTTCAACACTAGCATGTACCAAGTTGTGTAAAGTAAGATCTCCTTCACCATTCCCAAACTAAAAGGATATCATCATCCAACGTTCAAATCAAATGAAAACATGGCAGAAATAGATGTAAACCTCTCATATCAAAGATAGATCAAACCAACCAATCATTCTCACAACAAAGGGAATATGCCCAAAGCCACAAACTATTTCCTATACCTCTCTAAATAAGTCCTCAAAACTAGATCAATATCTCAAGACCAAAACAAGGAGAACAACAAAAATCTATAAACCATACATCTTCTTCTTAACAAGTCTTCAAAATTCTTATATTCCAGACTAACTTATGAGAAGACAAGATACAAAATAAAGAATGCATCTGATATTCAGGTGGGAAATACCTCTCAAATCATTCACCTACCAAGTAGACCAAGAGTGGGATACAATATTGTCATGTGCACACAACACCAAGAAATGAAATTTTTCTCTTCAAGTCCATAATGGATTCACATCCATAACTAGGTGTAGGCTCCTTATTCTTTCTACTAAAATCCTCATCAGGAATAACCATCTCAACATACGATCCCATAAATAAGAGATCTCTTATCCTCACCCACGTCTCACTAGTCTCCTGAGTATCCATCAATCAATCCATTCCAACTTTAAATGAAACCCTACACAATCATGAAGATCCAAGCAAATGATTATACTCAAAACCAAAGAGAACCAAACAAGACCATTGTCAAATTTCCAACTATAGAATCAAGAACATATCACGACATCATGATCTAACATCCCCTCATAGGAGATCACATAAAAACAACCATCCATCATAAAATTATGAATAAACATCATTGCCAAAGCTCCCACTGAACTATGTAACCAAGCTCTCCAAGCATTGTGATAACCATCTCCTAACTAAAGATCCTTCATGGCCCCAACACAATCAAAGAACTCAACACTATGAGATCCCGAAAGGTAAAGTACAAACCATGATCTCCCAACAAAGAAGATACAAATGATATACATCCTTTTTCAATAGAACGAAAGATTTCATAACTCTTGCTACAATCTAAAGGCAGAATCTAAGAGCTCCCTATGACACCAACAACCATTGTAAAACACCATCCATCTTCTAATCAAATATTATCCATGGCTCACTACACACTACAACAACAATAACCTAGAACCAAAATCTTGAAACAAAGAAGATAGAACATATTATGTAATTGCATAAAGCTCCCACTGAAAGTAATACAAAGTTATACATGGCATCATGAACAATATCATTGCCACCACTCTACTCAAAGTGAACAAAGCTTCTCATGCACCATAAACAACTGTTAAAGATTCAAATGAACAACTATATGAGGTACTCCCAATAACCATCTCCCACTACAATACATGTACATATGTAACAATGGTGACCAAGAATATGGCCTTCCAAACAAAACCCACATCAAATAATTTTCCAAGATCTGCACATATGCAACATCTCAATAGAGAAATACATAATCAGTGCTCCAATCTCAAACAACTAAAAAATAGATTCAACCCCACATCAGTATCATGTAGAATATATATATTCAAGTATAACATGTGGATTTCCAAGAATCAAACATGAGAATCATTGCTAGGTTTGATTTTCCAAAAAACCCCACATACGAGTAACCATAGATCAATAAGAACCCTCTAAGAAGCCATGCAAACTTGTAACTATCTTCATCCAAAACACCTTGAATATAGTCTAATCACAGATCTGCATACCACATATTTTAGTTAACATATAAAACCATCTATGTAAATTTTAAATCCATATAACCATCCAAAAATTCACATCAAACATGTTATTTGAATAATGGAATAATCATAGATCTACAAACCCACAACTGGAAACAAGATTAAACTACAACCCAATAAGATAAACCAAGTTGTCTTGGAGCTTATAATATATGAAGATATCAGCTCCACAAATCACAAAGAGGTTAATGGCTTATCTTCTAGTGCTTTCTTATAACCAAGGGCCAAAACCATGAAGCCAACATAAGCACTCCATTTTGTAGTCCAAATCGAGAGTGTTTCTCCATGTGACCAAGATGTCTCTACCCATCCAACATGAACTCCTTCTTGTTGCACATGACCACAAGGTAAAGGAACAAAACCACCAAAAAAGAGGATACATGCATATTATCAAACAAGAGCTCAAAGTCATCAAAACATAACCAACTCCATAAAGATCCATAATCATGATTAGATCCATGATTGGATCCATCTTCTTTATGATGCCAAAAATCACCCAATATAACATGTTTGTAAACACTACCTTATGTGAACTTATAACAGTAATAAATAAAGAATATCATTATCATAAGATAGCAGCAAAGAGGCACAATTCAAAAACACAAGAGCATCACATAACACAAGATTTATGTGGAGAAACCCTTGCGGAGAAAATCTCCACCAAGAAGAGAGGCGAAGTATATAGTATCATCAAATAAATGAGATTACAATACAACCACTTCCATTCTCCTCTTTGCCTCCAACATAGCAGCACTTGTGTACCTATGAAGAACCTCCTTATACCTCCACCTATCCTTGTTCCTACAGAGTAACACTACATTCAGCTATTCCTCTCTTAATTCTACATCCAAGAGGTTGATTTTATAGATATGTGAAGGCATCTAATGCACCAAACATGGTGCCCAAAGATGACCCTTTATTCCAAATGACCCCAACCTTTGGATTACCTCCATGAAATTTGAAGACACTAATTTTGGCTCAAATACTTTCCCTCCAACTTGGGTGCCCAAACTTGAGAAGATAAACATTACATAAAATGTAATAAATGATGGAAAACCAAGTGACACATATTGCCTCTATCCAAGTACCCACTTGGAGAATCCCAACTACCACTTATAAATCATTTCCTTTATCTTTTATTATCTTATTCTAGGAATCCATGTGTGGGGAAAATAACATTAAATATTTATGTCCACAACCCACCTTTACCACTACTAGTGGACCCATCACCTCTTATGAGTATGTTACAAACAATGGTGAGAATTAATATTACAAAATATTTCCCGATTCACCCTAAGTTCCTAGGGACACTTTAAAAGGATGTTGGAACCATGACATATGACATAGGATTTACAAGGTGGATATCACCTTAATCCTAACATTATCATTATTTAATTAATTATTCATTTCCCATTTTCCAAATTAAATAATTATTTTTAATTATTTAATTCATTTCTCAACATTATCCAAAATAAATAGAATTATTTATTTTATTTATTTATTTCCATTTTGCACATGTAAATAGTAATTAAATTTATTTACTTATTAAATACTCATGTAAATTCCACGTCACCTATTGATTGACACTTACTCTAACCCCACTTACCAATCAAATCCACTTCACTCCCACTCACTTTGAGTTCACTAAGTAATCAATTCAGCCCACTAACCATCAATCTTAGTTATCACTTCAATCAATCCTTTTAACTGATCCATATGATCAGTTACCTACACTTATGCAGTCACTTAACTTTCCATCAATTCCTTTCATCAACCTTAAATCATTAATATATTCTCATTCTCTCTTTTGACCTTGATTATTGATTAGTGTCACCAAATATCTAAAAATTAAACCATCGTATCATTCATTCATCATCTCAAATCATACAGTGAAACTATACTCATATTTTGTAGTGTTTTTAATGTTACTGTGCTACTAAAATTTGATAGAAATAACTAATTACACCATTCTCTAAAGTGAATATAGGAGAATAATGGAGCTATAATAGGGTAAATTTCGTATTGTTGTGTGTGCAGGTTTGCATTCGTTTTGATATAGTTTTCCTTATTTTCTTTATTTATGTGATATTTTGGTTATGATTCTTGTTGATTATTGCTTATCTTTCAGTTTCATAATTGAATTTCTAGGTCATACATTTTGGCATGCCCGGTGGGACAATTTTCTCCTTGAATTTAACCTATTTTCATGAGTTTTAAGTGATTTTTAAAATTGTGGGCTTGTTTGATGCAATCATTTTCAAAACAGTGCAATTGACTGAACCTGGGTGTAATTGTGGCATTGTGTGGCACATATGCTTCACAAAATAGTGCATTTGTATCTTATATAGGTGCAATTATTTTTATTTGGTTTTCTATGATTTGTTGACTTCTATATATTAGATACCTGATTGATAACCCTAATTCTACATTTTTTTGACACTAGACTAATAAACTAATCCCTTAGATTAGGGTTTTTTTGGCTTTGTTCCTGCATATTTTTGTGTTTTGTGTAGAGTGGCACAATTGAAGCTCTATAAAGTGCAATTGAGGCTCTTTGTGGCACGTTTGTGCAGAGTATAGGCACATTTGTGTCTCTATCTAGTGCATTTGTTGTTTAGAACTACACATCTGATAGAAAATGTATAAAGTGGTTTTTATCAATTTTTAGACACTTTGGTGTAATTGTTTGTTAAATTTTAGGGTTACTAATCTATTTACTGAGCAACTTGTGGTGTTTGTTGAATTGAAAACCAAACACATAAACTACTAATGTTATATGTTGCAGGGATCTTGTGTTTTGATTTTTCTAGAATAGGAACACTTCAATTTCATAAGGTAAATGAACATTGTTTGTTGTGTCAGGTAATTCCTTAAGTGTGTATGATCTCTCCTTGTACCTAGTGAAAACTTGGAGATCAAAATTACCTTAGGATTTTCATTCTATTTTTTTATCCAAGTATTTATTTTTTATGTATGTTCTTCCGTCATGACTCCAAAGAATGATCTTGGGAATCAAAAACATCTTTTCCATTTGCTTATAGTAGGAGGCTTGCTTGGGGATTTCATCACCCCAAGGGAAAATCTCAACCGCATTTACTGATGGGGTATAAAAAGGGGGGAGAATGAAATTTTTACCCCAAGGTGTGGAAAATGTCTTTTAATTCAAGCCTCGTGACCCTTGATTCACCAAGACATGTGTAGGTGAAGAGAGTAGAGGAGATCCCTCGAATCTCAAGAATATTTGGGCGAGCTCACTATTCATGATCCCACTATGAACCTTTCTTATTTATAATCCTTTAATACCTCTAGTCATTGGCTTAGTGTGGTGTAGAGTAAAATATCATGCTCGAAGTTACTCACCATGTACTCTTTTCTTGTTGAGGTGACATATACTCCTTGTTAGGACCTCGTCCTTCCAAGGTAAGGGGTGTTAAGGTGGTACATGACCTTAGCATACCCTAGTCACCTATTCATTTGAATTTATTATGGTTTGTTGTGTGGGCTTGCACTAATAATCACACCTTTACTATTATATAGGTTGTTAATGTGCTTGGAATGTCTTGTTCAAACCAATGAAACCATTCAATCTATCACCTTGAAAAAGTATCACCAGCTATCATGTCTACTATGTGATGTGTTTCATTGCCAAATTTTGCTCAAAACATTCAGATTATAACAAAATCACTCAATATCATACAATTGAACTTTAGTTTAACTCAAGAAGCTTAGTTTTAAGTTAAATTTTAGTAACTATTTTTCCTTGTGTCATAACTACAGTTAGTTTGGGCATATTTTTTATTTATATAAGCACAATTATGGCTTAGATTGGTGCATTTTTTGTACAGAGTGGTGCAATTTCCTAAGACCTTAAAAACTCCAATTCTATTTTAAAATTGAATAGTTAACCATTTTTATCAGAGTAACACAATTGAACCTCACAATCTCACATTTATCTATCCTATTGTACAACTAATTATCACTTTGCATAATTGTCTAACAAATAGAAGGACCAAAAACTTAGTTTAAGGTCATTTTTAATCATATGTTGTAATTATGGCTTAGGTAGGTGTAATTACATCTTGTATAAGCATGGTTGCATCTTAGATAGGCACAATTGTGGCTTAGATAGGTGCATCAAGTTCATAGAGTGGCACAATTTCTTGAGACCTTCATAAATCCATTTATGTTTTAAAAACTTAAATTTAATTTGTTATTTCTTAGAATACCACAGTTGAACCTCAGGTTGTCACAATTGTTCTATATTGTGATGTAATTGATCTTTATTGGGTGCAATTAATTATTTAACTAAGCCACTTGTTGTTGCCATACCTTACTATCTTATACAGAGACCTTCATCAAGCCAAACTAATACTTACTAGTTTACACAAAGTTAGACCATAAGTTTGATCATTTATCTCATCCATTTTCATCCTTCACATCTAGCCAATCAAATTCTAGATTTAGATTTAGGTTTGATTTACCACATCCCCATTATCACCATATTTTTAGTCATCCCGAAATCAGATTCATTTAGTCTACCTAGATCTTGTGTTCATATTCATTCTAGTTTGATATTTTCCCTTGAAATTTTTCCTTCTCAAGGTAGAATATTAAGTTATCTTATATGTGGGTAGTTTGACTTAGGATCTTATAATTTAACCTATTCCACCATTATCTCAATTTTTTTTACTTTTGGACTCACAAGTATAGCCCAAAATTTAACATATTTTATCCAAATTGTGATCATAAAAACCCTAAGGTCTAGTTATACTTCTTGGTTATATCCACCTCATTCATCTATCAAAAAATATAACTCAAATCAAAATTTCTTAGTATCTCTCATGTGTCAGTACAAAAAAGGTCTCCAATCAAAAATAAAATGCAACACCCAAATCCTAACATGATGAACACATGCATAGATCCTTTCCAAGAGGAAAACAATAAACTCCCACACATGTATGGACTAAGGGGTTTTGAAACACCACCCCCACTGAGTCCTAGAAATAGTCCCAATATTGGTGGTTTTGTACGAGATGTAACACCCAAAGTGTTGGTTGAAGCCCAACATGACCCTAATACAATGAAACTAGTTTAAATGATTCTAGCAGTCAATCCTGACTAGTACTTCTTGTTTCTTGCCCAATAGGGAGATAAATTTCCCTCCACATTCGAAATAACACATATCCAATACATCACTAATAATATTCCATTCTTGACCTTGGGGGAAACTAGTTACAATAACACCATACCATCTTCCCTACAACCAAACAACAACCTCACTATCCAACCCCCTCACAATCCTCCCACTAATTCTTTACAAATTATTGTGGCCATTCCACAAAAACCATACTTACCAAATCCACACAAGTAACTATACCTCCTATTCACACTCACACTCCCACATACACCATGCATATCACTAACCCTTTGTACAACACCACATCTAGTAACACCATCACTCCCACTTTCTAATTAATCCATAGAGATTATCGCAATCCTCTCACCTTGCTCTCACACCATCATCTAATACAAAAAACACCCAACATCAAAATTCCATTACCAACCCATTATATCAACACCAACCTCCACCTAATAACCTCAACATCTCCAATCCAATGAATAATACACAAAAAACCCACACACACATCCCATTATTCTTAACCTCCTACATCTAACAGTCATACTCATAATCAATACATCACCCATAAAAACTAAAACTCCATGACACAACCTCCACATGCTCCCACCTCCATTCCTAACTACAATATACACTTGCATAATCAAAATAACTACCAACACAACCCCACCCAAAACATCATGACTTCATAGCAATATACGAAGCCACCTAACTACATACGTCCACAAAACAACATCCATCCATAATAGCAAAATCATAATTTCATGAATCAACAACATCAATCCACCTCATTAAACCATTTCATTAATACCAACACATATGATCATACTTACAATCCCCCAAACCATTCATACATTCGTGAAAATCCATCATCATCAAACTTTCCTTGAGTTCATTTAGCATCACATATCACGTCCACTTACAATGCCATAATGTACCAACTACAACAGATCCCAACAATTTAGCTCTTCAGATCCAAAATTTGCAACAAAAAAATTCTAATATTCACATGGGCCCACCAAAAAATAGTTATACGCTAGAAGACATATGCCCCTATCCATTTGATAGGACTTTACCTACGCCACCCTTTCCACATCACTTTGAAATGCCCAAATTTGATAAGTATAAAGGAAAGGGAAACCTTCATGATCATATAAGAGAGTTTTGTGTAGCTTGTTTAGAGTTTATGAATAATGATACTTATATAGTGCATCTCTTCCAAAGAAGCTTTGAAGGGAAAGCCATGGAGTGGTTTTCTCAACTCCCTGGTAGTATAAGGAAATTTAATGAACTAGCTAAGAAGTTTATCTTACATTTATCCTATAATATACAGCATTAAATGATAATGACTGACTTATGCAATACAAAAAAAAACATTGGAGAAACATTCACCTCCTTCTTATAGAGATGGTGAAACCTAGCTAGTAAAATTCCATGTCACATCCATAATAAATGACTAGTTGAAATGTTCATTCAAAACATGAACACAAAAGTAGGGTTCCATCTAAAAATTCTATGCTCAAATTATTTTGATGAAGATATTGAAAAGGGGCTTGTTATCGAGAAATCCCTAATTGTCAAAGGATTTGTTAAAAACTTCAAAGAAAACAAAGAACGTTATTTAAATGACAAATCATGTTATTGGAACAAGAATAAAATATTGTTAATGATGGTGTGGTTCATACCAAAATGGCTCAAACTATTCAGCCCACCTTACACATACAAGTGTCAAATAATGTTCAAACCTCACAAAATATACATGACAACACATGAAGATCACCTACTAGACAACTTAACACTCACCGATGGAAATATACTCCTCTAGGAGAGCCTATTGAATTGGTACTGTGTAAATTAATCCAAGTGAATTTAGTCACTCTACCATAAATCAAGCAATATGAACCACAAGTCAAACCCACATGGTGGAAAGACACTAATTTCTATGATTACCATGGAGTAAAAGGACACACCACTCCCAATTGTTTCAAACTAAAGAACCTTATTCAAAAATTAATCGACAAAGGAGACATTCATGTGGAGAATCAAAACAATTCCTCTAGCAATGACCATGTGATCTTCAAGGATCCCTTACAAAACCATGAAAAGGGAAATGTAACCAACCAGGGTAGTTCCTCAAGAAATAATGCTAATTATACAACTACCAACTATGATTATATAGTTAACTATTTCCAAGAAGTTGACAACCATGTATCCACCATTACTATAAGTAACACAAATCCATAATGTAACATTACAACTCATAGAGGCAAAATTACTCTATAAGGTGCCACATCTAGAACCCTTTCTACACCATAGTATAATATTATGGATCAATTGGGTAAAACATCGATATAAATATCTATTCTATAGCTTTTGTGTATATCATCAATCCATAAAGATATATTAGACAAATATCTTAGGGAATAATCAATATCAGATCTAAACATAAAATAGCATTCACTTGTTAGTGGGGAACCTTTTGCTAGAATTTCATACCCTTTGGCCTTAAAAATTCTAGAGCCACCTACCAATGGGCTATGACCACTCTATTCCATGACATGATGCACATCTTTATGAAAGATTATGTTGATGACCTACTAGCAAAACCAATCACAAGAGAAGGTCATCTAGATATACTAGCCAAAAAAATTGATAGACTAGAGAAGTATAACTTTTGAATAAATCCTAGAAGTGTATCTTTGGGGTGACATCTATAAAATCCACGTGGACCCAATGAAGGTAAAATCCATAATCAGCATGCCTTCTCCCACAAATCTCAAACAGCTATGTAGCTTGCAAAGAAAGATATAATCCATTTGTTGCTTAATTTCAAAGCTACCAGATAAATTTCATCCCTTTACACACCTTTTGCATAAGGGTGTTACATTTAAGAGGAACATAAATTATCAAAAGGCATTCCAACAACTAAAATATTATCTTGTATCTCCTCTAGTATTAATGCCACTAGTTCAGGGCAAGCCTTTGCTATTATATATATCTACCACATCAAAAACATTGGGTGTTCTCCTTGCACATCATGATGATTCAGGTAAAGATGGGGTGCTCTATTACATCAGACATACTTTGGCAGGTTATGAACTTAATTATACACTAATTGAGCATGGATTTTTAGCAGTTTTTTTTTTCTTTGCGGAAGCTAAGACATTATATGTTAAACCACTAGAATAAACCCATTGTAAAAATTGATCCCCTCAAGTATCTATTGAACAAGGCCACATTCACAGGGAAAATAGTTGTTGATGGTGTTTTTATGCACTTCACAACACAGGTAATACGTAGGTGCATTACCTCTCTTGAAAGACAATCTTCCACAATCAAATTGCAGAACACTATCCCAAGGTCTCTCGGATGTCAGGTCTTGACAGTGCTTGGAATATCTCAGTTGATTTAAGTGATTTGCTGGAATCACAAGGTGGACTTACAGATGAGTTACAAAGTGGGGAAGTTGGATCTGCAAATGGAGTTCTTAAGATGGAAGAGTTGTTGAGCGTTTGCTGCAGGTTCAAACAGCAATCTAGAACTCCATTTCAATATCAGATTTAGCTTTACAATGTGCAATGAACCTTTCCTAAGGTTACTTATTAAAAAAAAGGAAAAAGGGTAGGGAAGAGAGAAGGTTCCTGGATCTAAAACTATGAATGAACAGTGATCATGGAGGCTGCTATAGTAGACAAACTCCCTAAACTAGGTTTTGCTTGGCCAAGAGAAACCTACAATTACACAAAACCAGTGCAATCTTCTAAGGACTGCATATTTTCAGATTGCACATGCACATCATGAACATGCAATTGAACTAAGTTGAAGCAATAAAGGAAGGAAGCCCAAGCTAACTTTGCACAACAACTTATCATCAACAAGTGCCAAAAGTATGGGCTGGAAATTCATCAAATACTATAACAGAAAACACCATCATCACTTCCATTCAAGAAAATAACAACTAAAACTAACTTGGAAGGTAGAACCATGCACACATAATGAGAAAACTCAAAAGTAACACCCATAGATCATGCAATGCTACTTTCTATTGCTGCAAAATGTTTTTACAACAGCTCTCCAACCCCTACAAATGAGGGGAAGACCCCTATTTATAGTTTTCCAAAGCCCAAATGAATGGCTAGGATTGATTTACATTGTGTGGCTCAGATTCAATTACTTTAGGGCTTCACCTACCCCACAATATTCAACTATTTAAAATACATCTTTGTCTTTTTCCTATTTTGTCTTGTAGTGGCCAGTCACTGTAGCAGTTTTGTCTTCTAGCTGATTTCCCTTTTACTGTAGCTGAAACTGCCTAAAAGCTACCTCCTCCCGATGAAATTGCAACATTCTTCATTGGATCAAATGGGTCAGTCGACGATTGGTATCAATGGATTGGTTGCCCCTGATTCAGGCAGACAACCCCCAAAGATCATCATCATCTAGTGAAAAGTAGGACAGCCCCCCTTGCATTTTGTCATTGACCTCCTTGGCATAGGCCTTCTTCTGATGCCAGCTCTATTGATGTGCACCACGAGGAGAGGTGGTCATAAAATGAATGGTGATAGGAGCCAAATGCTTTTCCTTGTTCAACTTTCTCAATGGGTCTTCCGACGGACCCGCGGTAGGCTTCTTGAAACCTACATGCATGAAGTGTCGTAAGTGATTTCATACACAAATCAAGGCAAATGTTAATAAAATATTGAAAACTCCTTGTTAGATCCATTCATGCATCATCAAAAGATCATAATATTCAGTGTGAATTTCCATTAGCAATTTACTAGAGAGCGTTTGAACGTTCCTGGACCAAGAGGTCGGAATGTCATTCTAGAAATGTTGTTTTGAAAATGGCAAATAGAGCATGGAACTCTGGATGGTATCTCCCATCTACAAATTTGGAATTTGAAAGGTCCAAGGAGGATAAGATCCAATTTTACCATCTGGGTCGAAGTCCGTTTTCAAACCGGAGGAGTGCTTGGACATTCCGGAAACGTGAGGCTGGAATGCCGTTCTGGAAATGTTGTTTTGAAAACGGCGAACAGAGCATGGAACTTCGAATGGAATCTCCTAGCTGCAAATTTGGAATTTGAAATGTCCAGGGAGGATATGATCCAATTTTACCATATGGATCGAAGTCCGTTTTCAAATTGGAAGAGTGCTTGGACATTCCGGAAATGTGAGGCTAGAATGTCGTTCTGGAAATGTTGTTTTGAAAATGGTGAACAGAGCATGGAACTCCGGATGGTATCTCCCAGCTGAAATTTTGGAATTTGAAAGGTCCAGGGGCGATAAGATCCAATTTTACCATCTAGGTCGAAGTCCATTTTCAAATCGGAGGAGTGCTTGGACGTTCCGGAAACGTGAGGCAGGAATGCCATTCTGGAAATGTTGTTTTGAAAATGGTGAACAGAGCATGGAACTCCAGATGGTATCTCCCAGCTGCAAATTTGGAATTTGAAAGGTCCAAGGAGGATAAGATCCAATTTTACCATCTAGGGCGAAGTCCGTTTTCAAATCGGAGGAGTGCTTGGACGTTCCGGAAATGTGAGGCCGGAATGTCGTTATGGAAATGTTGTTTTGAAAATGGTGAACAGAGCATGGAACTCCGAATGGTATCTCCCAGCTGAAAATTTGCAATTTGAAAGGTCCAAGGAGGATAAGATCCAATTTTACCATCTGGGTCGAAGTCCGTTTTCAAATTGGAGGAGTGCTTGGACATTTCGCAAACGTGAGGCCGGAATGTCGTTCTGGAAATGTTGTTTTGAAAACAGTGAACAGAACATGGAACTCCGGATGGTATCTCCCGGCTGCAAATTTGGAATTTGAAAGGTCCAAGGAGGATATGATCCAATTTTACCATCTGGGTCGAAGTCCTTTTTCAAATCGGAGTAGTGCTTGGATGTTCCAGAAACGTGAGGCCGGAATGTCGTTCTAGAAATGTTGTTTTGAAACTGATGAACAGAGCATGAAACTCCGGATGGTATCTCTCGGCTGAAAATTTGGAATTTGAAAGGTCCAAGGGGGATAATATCCAATTTTACCATCTGGGTTGAAGTCCATTTTCAAATCAGAGGAGTGCTTGGACATTCCGGAAATGTGAGGCCGGAATGTCGTTCTGAAAATGCTGTTTTGAAAAAGGCGAACAAAGCGTGGAACTTCGGATGGTATCTCCCAGCTGAAAATTTTGAATTTGAAAGGTCCAAGGAGGATACGATCCAATTTTACCATCTGGGTCGAAGTCCATTTTCAAATCGGAGGAGTGCTTGGACATTCCAGAAACGTGAGGCCGGAATGTCGTTCTGGAAATGTTGTTTTGAAAACGGTGAACAGAGCATGGAACTCCAAATGGGATATCCCGGCTGCAAATTTTGGAATTTGAAAGGTCTAAGGAGGATAATATCCAATTTTACCATCTGGGTCAAAGTCCATTTTCAAATCGGAGGAGCACTTGGACATTCCAGAAACATGAGGCCGGAATGTTGTTCTAGGAAAGTTGTTGCAGGAATGCTATTTTGAAATTTTTGTAACTTCCTGAAACTTAATGAAACCTTTTCCATTCACTTGGGCACCACAAAACATCCCGAATTCATAGGAAATCTATCCCCAAAGACAAAATGAAGGAAAAAGCGGATCGAGCGAGCGGGGAGGCGAAGCCCGAAAAACCCAAGACTTAGCAATTTTTTTATTTTAGGGGCAAAATATGTTCAACCAAAAATGAGACTTTGAAGGGCACGTTTACCAAATAGGACACCAAAAAAGGGGCATGCAAAATGAGATAGGAGCAAAGCAACCCATCGGGAGCGAAAAAAGAGGGTCCCTACCTACGGTAGGGCGTGTGTGCAAAACATGCACAACAATAGCTAAATGGGTTATGATCATGAGTTAATTTGATATTGAATATGTAGATAGGAAGGCTACCAAAGGGTAAGTGATTACAGACTAGTTATCAAATGCCCCTATTACAGTCGATCAGCCAGTAGTGTCATATTTTCCAGATGAGGGTATATTCATAGTAACCCCTACCTAGACAAGGAAACTTTACTTCGATACATTGTAAACTCAACATGGATTAGGAGCATGTATACTATTCATTATACCTCAAGGTGATTGTATACCCAAATCATATCATTTGGAATTCCCATGTACAAACAATATCGTTGAGTATGAAGCATTAATCATAGGACTCGAGATAGCTATATAGTGAAAACTCAAGTAAATACAATTCTATGGTAATTCCCAATTGGTTATAAAGTAGGTGCATGATGAATACCAATTCAAAGATGAGAAACTTCTACCCTATAAAAAATGGTTCCTTCAATGACATCACATTTGAGCAAGTGCCATGGTGACCATTGGATCTCTCTTAGACATGCGCGATAATACCCAATAATATGAATTCTTAATGAAATAACTCATGAGCCCTACATTTGATGTTCCAGATTCTAAGCTTGTGTGCAAACTCGTTGGTCTCAATTCTTCCTTGTACTAAGACATATATGAATACCTCCATCAATAAAGTTTTCCATCTAATTTATCCAACAACCAGAGAATAGATTTCATTAGACATTCATCCCAATTCCTCATTTTAGGTGATACACTCTATTGAAGGATATTTTGTGGTACTCTCCTTAGGCTTATTAACATGGAAGAAGCACAAACTATCCTATAGGAGGTACATGATGGTACTTGTGGGTCACACTCTATTGGCCCAAATTTAGTGAATAAATTGATGAGAATTGGATATTATTGGCCAATAATAAAACAAGATGTCTAGATGATGGCTCACAAAAGTCACAAGTGTCAAAAACACAGGAATCCTATACATGGACCAGCTCAAAAGCTTCAATAAATAACCACATTATGGCTTTTGTCTTAGTGGGGGCTCGACCTTGTACAAAAAATCCATCCTCCATCATCCAATACACAAATTCATTATCATAGCCACAAAATACTTCACTAAATGGATTGAATCCATTCCTTCCCAAGGTTCCTTCCCAACAGTTAATAGAGTTGGTTCTTTTGAGCTTGGAGAAGTGAAAATATATCAACACTATCCCCAACTGGAACTGAAGACAAGTTATCATAATTTTTGTGTTGTTAACAATGATTTCATCTATTCAGTGATTAGAGGACTCGAGGGAGATTTCTCTGGGATAATTTCAAATGAGGCTATGTAGACTATAAAGAGAATTGGTAATTGGTAATATCCATTATAATATTTTTTCCTATATTAGAGTGGCAGACTTTCATAAGATGCCTTACAAACTCCCCAGGCACCCTTTAGATAAAATTATTTTGTTGGAAGCATGCACGAAAATAACTGAAGTACATCATCTCATTGTCAATAAGCATGAACTTGGATATAGTTTCCCTATTAAAATAAGGGTGTAATCATGTACTAACATGTAAAATGCAAAAGGTGCAGATGTGGAAATGGCTAGATATAATCTTGCACTATATAATGATGTTAGGAGTAGGTTTGATCCTATTGGCAAGATCAACAAGGTAATGGGTGCCTATTTCATCCATGAGCCAAATATTAAGGATCACTAGGCTAATTATAAGGAAGATTTTGAGGTTAGAATGAAGGATTATTGTCAACTGATCATGCATTTGATGAAGCATTGTATAGAAGATCGAGTTTCTATGGAGAAAAGGGATGATCAAAAGGTCCTTGACCCTGCTTATCAGGGTTAGAAATTTTATAATCAACCCATTTTTAATATAGACTACTCAGTTTAGGAAAATGACGATATCAAGACCCGAGCACAAGAGGTAATCAATCATTCTCTTTGATGGTTGAAGAGGCCCTTCTGCATGATGAAACTACCAACACCTACCAAGGAGGTTGAGAAGAAGAATAAAGGGGAAGGCTCATCAGCTACAACTACTGAAGAAGAACCATCATCTACTATAGTTACCAAGGAGGGACCTTCCACCACTGTTGCCCCAACCAAGGAAAATAAAAGGGGTGAAACTGCAAAGGCAATAAGAAACAAGAAAAGATAAGGACCCCATCAACATAGCTTCAAGTGAAGATGATTTTGAGGATGGAAGTACTTTGGTCTGAAAGAAAGGGAACAGTGAAGCTATCAAAGCAAGGGTTGCTCAAAGGAAAGTTGAGAAAACCTATTCATCCACTCCTCCCCATGAATCTACATTGCCCTCTCCACCTCCATCTCCTCCACCAAAATATCCACCTCCTCTTCCTCCCCCAGAAGATGAACCACCTCATGAGGAATAAATTCTTGTTGATATAACACTCGATGAAGGATAGATCAAAAAAGAACCTCCAAGCGAAGAGGAAGCAAAAAAGGAGGTTCATACAGAAGAGTTTCACATGAAGGAGTTTCATATGGAGAATGTCCATATTGAAGTGCACACTGCAGAGATTCCAATTGAGGAAGCCAATGTTGGGGAGATCGATATTAAAGAAAAACCAGTTCAATAAAATGTACTGGAACAACCTCGTGAAGAGGAAGTGGACCAAACAAAGGAAGTATATGAGGAACAACCTCATAAGGAAGAGGAACTACATGAATAAAGAGTTTGAGAAGAAAGAGAATTTGCACAAGAATTTGGATAGTGGGAGGTCAAACAAGAAGATGGTGTTGAAGGCTCCCATAATATAGAAATCATCACTTCTCCTCAAAGAGAATCATCCACAGCAATACTAGTATGGTTGAACCATATAATTCAAAAGAGACAATAGACATATGTGGAAATCCTAGAGAAAACTTTGAGTGTATTATCAGAAGCTTCCCAATCTCTAGTTTGAAGAAAGAAGAAAGCCCGAAATATTTATACTGTCATAGTGGATGAGCAAGGCAATAGAACTGCAGAAATAGTTGTCCCATTGTTGGATAAGTTGGAATTGGAGATGACAACAGAAAATTACTAGATCAAGTAGGTTGATCTAGGGGTCCAAACAAGAGAGGGAGAACAACAGTCTCTCTAGATGTCCATCACTACAATCTTGAAGAGAATGCAGAAAGATGAGAACACAAAAGAGGAGTTGAACGCCCAAGTGGCATAACTCATGGCTTGTATAAATAATCTTATTGGACCTATTGATTCCACTGACCCTAAGTCTACATTACATGTTGTATTAAAAGGTGAGGTTAGAAATTCTAACCTAGATGGTTGGATCGTAGTGGCACAATAGTGGAAAGAAGGTTTTTTGGGTTTAGCAGACCAGGTTCTCAAAGAACTAATTCTTATCACTCCATTAGTGATGAAGACAGTGTTGTTCAAAAAATTGAGTTGAGCATTGATGAGTAATTATTGGTTTGGGAAGATTACATCCCAATTCTTCACCAAATCAATAAAACAAAAATAGAGTAACTCTTGAAGGCAACAATAATAGAAGAATAAGAGTGGGATCAACTCCCAATATGGGTGAGGGCAGTAGATTTTTGGGTGAAAATCTTGAATAAGTGCAAAAACAAGTTGAACAGTGATAGAGGCCAGGTTGATCAAGCGATGAATAGTATTTTTAGACAGTTAAAGGATTGGGTTGTACATTTTGGGATACTTTTGTGTTAGTAAGAGACCACAATAAAATGGTTGACGAGTTATAAAGCCAAATGCAAGGACAGGTTACATAGGAGGCATCGATAAGATGGTGAATAAAAAGGTTAAGCTTCAATCTCTTCAAGAATAATTGAAATCCTTCACAAGAATATAACAACAAATAGAAAAAATAGCCTTTGATCAAAAAGTAAAAATGCAGTTTCACAAAGGCCCAACAATGGATAGAATGAATGAAGTGGTGTTAGCATTCACTGATAACCTCCCAAAATGGTTGGAGACAAGAAAATGGCCACTGTTATTTATGTTTTTTTATGCTTTGAAATAAACAATCGATGCTACACAAATGGGATGCCCAATTGCAAGGAATAAAGGATTGGAATTATAAATTTGGTTAACAGTTGTCACAAAAAAAAAACACGCTCAGATCTACTAAAAGAAAATCTATGTTGGAAGTTTTTGATAGCTGCACATGCAAGAAGTCATGCCCAAATGTAGAGATAAGAGGTTAGTTGTGGAATTCAGATGGTTGGTAGTTAGATTGATAGAAAATAGCTAGACTAATGTCACTTCAATTAGATTTCAGTTCCATTTTTAGTTTGCTTTTTATTTTCAAGTTTAGCTTAGTTTAACTAAAACTCCAACTGGGGTGCCCCATTTTGATAAAGTTTAATTTCCAATTTGCTTTTAGTTAAGAACTGAAGCGTTGGAAGTAGTTCTAGTTAGCTTTTTATCATATCCATAATTTTAGGAACTTATTTTTCTATATATTTTTTATTTTGGGTCATTTCAAAGGATTTGATTTTGATGTAATTTTCTGAAAACAAACAATACAATCTCAGCGTGGATTTTTCCTACTAACTTTGTGGATTATTAATTTAATCAAAGGGTTATGTCTATGTTGCATGCATCTTGATTTGGCATCATGGTGATGGTATGAGTATATTGCTTCAATTTAAGTTGTCAAAATAATGAGATCTTGTTGATAATTATGGAATTAAGGTTTCATCTAAGATCTGTACATGCTTGGCAGCGTTCTGATTGCATGAAATCTGAAAATATTATGTGGTGATTCATTTCCTTTGAAGATTGCATTGTTGTTACTGGTGAATGTGTGAAATACTATTTTCTATAATAGTGGTAAAGAGATCTTGTTTAAACATACAGAAATGGCTGGTAGAATATTTCCTCTCATTGTCTGATTGGTTAGATTTTATTTGTATTACTTCTTGTTACTCTATCTCTTTTGATCTTTCTTTTAAATTGGTTTGAAATAATTGAAGAGCATTGAAATAAATACAAATCTGCTATAAATATGAAATGCAGTCTATTTTTGTGAATTGTTGAAATTTTTATTTTTGATTACTTGTCATTTCAAGTAAGCTTTGATTCTAGAACCTTGTAAACATGTTGACAATGACCCTGTGCTATCCCAATATGACTAAGAACTAGTTATACAGGAACCTTGGAATTATTTCACTACTTTTCAAGAGGGGCAATAAACCCTTATTTCCTAGCACGTTGTAAGTGATTAAAACCACCACCAACACCTCCTAATTATTTTAAAAGTATTGTATTTGTATTTATAAAATTACTATTAAATATATACTAATCGAAGTTATACTCTACCATCATGGGTACAAATGGTTATTACTTTGTTGCTTAGATGAAAATTAAAAAATCTATTGCTCTTTAGGAATCCCATGGGGCATTAATAAAAGTCATGTTAGTCCCAAGTTATTGACCCAAAAATTTACTATGCATGGGATAATACTAGAGAAAGATGGAAATATATTCTCACATTTTTGTTTGAAAAATCTCAATATATCAAAATCATAGTAATCTTAAACATGCACCAACTCATGAGTTCCATCCCTTTTTTTCTCCTTAGAATTTTTTTATTTGGGGCTAACTTGGTAGGAAATAGCACCTCAACTTTATCAAATGACCATACTTTTATCATTAGTAGTTTAGATTATTTCATAAAGTGGGTTGAATTTGTCCCCCTTTAGTCTACAATGACTATTGGTATCCACGCTTTAATCAGTGACAACATTATTTCTTTATTTGACTTACTCTTTACTATTATGACTATAATGGAACATCCTTTAAAACTAGGGAGGTGAAGACATTTTTAGAAAAACGTTTGATTCATAAAAAATATTTTCTCTATATTATCTATATTGTTATGGTTGATCAAAATCTATAAATAAAATAGTTGATCAAATTCTAAGAAAAATAATAAACAAGGATGGTACCAATGTACATACTCATACTTTCTCTTTGGGCTTATTGTGCTAGCATTGATACTTCTATGGGATACATACCTTACTCACTAGTTTATGGTACTAAGTCCATTATGCCCATTGAGTTAGACATCCCATATTTGCAAGTATCAATCTATGGTATCATTGATGATACTACATATAGATAGTAATGACTAGAAGAACTTGAAACGTGATGAATTTTGTGTGCATTCATAATATAATATTTTTATATATCAAACACAATTGAAAGGACATATAATAAAGGAATTGTCTAATGTTATTTTGAGATTGGTGACCTAGTCCTCAAGGAAAATCCTAAAAATATAAATGCAAAAGAAGAATTGCAAGGAAAATTCAAGGCCGATTGATTAGGACCATTCATTAAATATTCTCCAAGTATGGAAAATATGCATTTGGTTTGATTATTATTAATGAAAAACCTATTCATCTATGTAATCACTATTCATGAGCCACTTACTTTGGTGTATCCACCCTTAGGGAAATAATGGGGGTATGTTATGGACTTAATCCACTTATATTTAAATTCTTATATGTTTACACTCACATGATCTTAACATATGATTTGTACATATCCCCTTATGCTTACCACACTTATATGTTACATGTGGCAAGACTAATAATTCTTATATAAGGTTATTATATAGGATACCATGGATATTGAGGCATCTATTTTATGGTCATTACTATGTATGGCACATTATACTATGAGTATTTCATATATTTTTAATGATAGCCATTATTTTCTTACATGCATTACTAGTGATGATCCTTTTCTATGATGACCATATGGTCTTATAGGGTCATCATATTGCCACTCACATTGATGGCATCTTATGATCTATACTAATATTTTATAATGCTTATCCTAATTATGTCTAACATATGACTTCATATTCTAAGGTCTCCTAAATCCAACATTTATGGCTCCTTTTACTACTCTACAACCCTCATTGACGTCAATGTGGTATCTTGTGCTTTCAAGACATTATTCATCATCACCTCAATTATATCTTTTATAAAAATTGTAATTTCATAATTTTCTATTTTCTCCCCCAAATTAATTGTATCAGTGCATGCATTGTTGGTAACACCAAGTGTTTAGATTAGGTAACTTATACTATCACATGCTTATTCAGTATCTAGTTACTAAGCAAAGTATCATCTTTAGCTATTTATTGTAGTATCTAGTTGTTGAGTACACTATCTAGTTGCTTATGTAGTACCATGTTAGTTGTGTATATAGTACCTAACTACCAATAGGTATTATTGTTTTAGTTTTTTATTTATTGATAGCTAATAGTTATGTTAATGCTTATTTTCACTGTTTAGATGGATATTACGAGTTGAATTTGTTTTCCTTCCATGATTACAAGTTTCTAAGTGGGACACTCACTATAGGTACCATCTTCTTCCATATTTGTATCTTTTTATGGTTGTTTATATATTTTATTTCTTATTGATTGTGTGTGTGTGTGTGTTTACTTTGACATGTATTCTCATTATAGTTCACATTCACTTTAATGTGGGGGCAAAACATAATGGTAAAAATTCCATACCTTGCACTTGTCCCCTTCATTTTTGGCTAACTTTGACCCATTTGTCCCTATTACGATAACTAGTGTTACAAAAATAGCATGTTTCCATGGAGGTTGGTAAATAGCCTTATCTTGGCATTCTTTCCATTGACACTTATTCCTACAATTTAGATCTCTTTCTTATTTTATCTATTTATTGTCTTGGGTTGGATATATGATTACAAAGATGATCTACATCACTTTTGAACTAGTTGAATTGCATGCTAAAGTGTTGAATTTAAGGACAAATCCTAACTCATTTAGAACATCTAGTGAATAAATAAAATGAACATCTTCTAACCCATAATATCATAGAGCCCAAAAAGAATCATCTAGTGATATCAACACTGCATCAACATTATAGGACACACTACATGATTACTTGTTATCTTCAATCTTATTCAAAGTCGTTGACTCAACATCCTTACTGAGGTTTGACACAAAGGAGGATCTATCCTAGTCACGTGTAAGTTCCTAAACACACAAATCAAGTTTTTATGTTAAGATCAAACTAAGAACTTCAAAATAAGTTCAAAGTAAACATTTATAAATTAACAAATATTAAATCCATCGACTTCATTCAAAATCATAATCATGAAGACAAATCAATTATAATAAAAATAACCTTTAAAAAAAACATAAAATATTTGTTTGAAACCTTACTAAATCACTTTAAGACACCCAATAGAATTATATTCTACATCAAATCAAAAACTAAGTACTTACATTCATTATCCTAAGAATGAATGCCTAAAAGTAGCTTATTTTTTGTGTAAGTATAAGGAATAAGGTTCAATGTTGCGTAAGCATTTTTGATAATAACCTCATAATCTTTGACATTTTAAGCGAGTTCCAAATATTCTTAGAATTCCCTTAATATCATCTTAGTTAAAAGAGATAACATGTAAATGCGTGTCACCCACATGATTAAAAGATAAGGGGGAATGATTGTGGGAAAGGTAGGGTTGCGTGCAAAAAATCAAGTGTACAAATCGAGACATTAATGTAAACAATGTTGTAGTGGTTATTACAAAATTGAGCGCCTTTGTTGGGATTGAGGATAAAGTTTGGAGACTTTTTTTTTTTTTTTGGATATCAGGAGAATTGGAATTCGTGTCTAAATAATTGAAATAGTTTTTATTTATATTTTATTGATTATTTTTTGATAGGAGAATTAGAAGTCGTGTCTAAATAATTGAATTATCTTTATCTTTTGTTTTTTCCTAGGAGATAAACTTAGACTCTCCTACATATCAATTCAATGGATGATCTGTATCCTCTCTTTTTTAGGAATAAACTTAGACTTTTTAAGGAAAATTTGAACTTGAAAACTCTATGTTAACATTTTCAAATTTTAATTAAAATTGATGCAATCATCAAACATTTGAAACTAAGAGATGTATTGTTAATCTAAAGAAGATTAGAATTATTTGAAAAGACAAACATCAAACACTAAATCACGTAAGATAATTAAGACATTATTCTTTAATTATCTTTATCCATTATAATCAATTGATTAAAAGGTGTCTACATGATTAAAAATTCGTCACCATCATTGCGGTCATTATATTAGTGCAGCCTAACAAATCTTTCAAAAAATAATAACTTTATATTGTGAAAGGTTTGTTTTAGTACATTGAGCTATTGTAATTAAAAACAAATTATATTCTTCCAAAGCTAAGACTTTTTATTAGAAACAAAATAAAAGATGTACTCCATTTTTCATAATATTTGTTGATAAGGACATATGAAATGATTGATGATCAAATGAAAATTTGATCTTAGACTATGTGCCAATAGAGTAACTATCAACACACCAATATAATTTAACATTTTCTTTGGCATAAGGTGGGCACTCTTACACATACAAGGACAATAGATTCAAGTACATATTTTTAATTAATGTTTGTGCTCATCTTTCATGTGTAAGGATTGAATGTCCATGTGAGATCAATATGGTGACAAGTTACACAATCACAAAAAAGGGTTGCTATCATTTTAATGCTATTATTGACTTTGTAACTTTTTATTGTTAAACTATAGACATTTAAAGAGAATCTAAGTATGTGATATCATTTTATAATATTTTTCTATTATATAAAATTGGGAGTTTTCTACACAAATATAGACCTTAATTATGAAAATTATATTATCTATACAATAAATTCATCATTTAATGTTATGTTAAAGGATTAATATGTCATAATAATTAGATATCACATTAGAATGAAATATCCATCAAATACCATGTCACTTTTACAACAAGCCTCTAATTTTTAAAATAATATATGTGTTGACATAGTCACATAATCATAAGGTAAAGTAACCTTAAGAACACCTTTCAACAATATTAACACCTTAAAGAAGAAAATGATCTCACATCAAGTGAAAAAGACCTCATAAAATGTTGTTATCCTTTTAATGTCACTATTGACTTTATAACCTCTTGTTAGTTATTTCTAAAGGTGAGAATACTAATGCATCTACTAAGTTTTAGTAGTTCATAACAAATAAATCAATAAGATAGTAGAATGAAAATATTTCGACTAAGTTTTCTAATGTATAGTTTTTCTCAAATTTATTTTACAAATTGATTTCAAAATATCAAAATCACTTTATCTATCATTCTAGTAGATAATAGATATCAAAAATATTATTATTTTGAATAAGCTATTGAAGTGTCAATGTAATAGAGTCAATCTTTATGGGAGGTATTTTCATATATCTCAATGTAATAGGTATATCTATTTTGGTTGCTCCTTTACTTCCATAACATTACAATGAAAGTTTGTTAATAATAGTTTTGACTTTTTTATGGTATCATATGTTTTCACTTAGGTCAAATTTTCAAATGGTGGTCTTTTCATAATCTTTAATATAAGATGTATATTCCTTTTGGTTGTTGTTTTACCTCTGCAGCATTATAATGAGAACTTGTCCACTATTTTATGGTCTCACTTATGTCAATTCTTCAATGCATCTATTTAATTTTAATATGAGGTATTGTTTATGCACTACTTCCTACTCATGATCTCTCTTTGATCATCAAAAGATAATTGATGGTATGATTGGATTTATATGTATATTTCATATCCTATATTAAATCTCAATCAATATGGGAATCTAGGAGATAAATTTTGTATCACTTTTAGCATCTATTTTTCATTCTTGGACATTATTGTCAATAACAAAAGAAAAGAAAATGAAATGAAATAATTTTCTTAGAATTCAATAAATATTTATTACAAGTTATATAATACGTTTAGCACTTTATGTTGTGTAAAAGACACATATTAAAAAATCTTGTTGATAGCAATAAAATAAAATGTAAGAATTTGCATTGATTTTTTATTAATTATTCATATAATCATCATAATGACCATAATCATCTCTAGGCAAAATATCTAGACCCTTTTGAAAAAATACATAAATCTACATATCTTGTAATCGTTGCAATTTAGGAGAACATATCCATTTGAGGCATTTTCTTAAATAAATAACTTTCCTTATCTAATATTCTTAAATTTTTATATTTATCATCTTTTATATAAAAAAAAATCTATAAACATATTACGATCCTAATCTAGGGTTTCTTTTTAAGGTTCATCATTGTGTCTATTTTTTGTCATTTATAATTGGATTTTAAATAAGTGAGATTATGAGAAGTATTTATTGATTAAGTAGATTAAATAAAAAACATTTGTGTTGATTCATTAGAGTTTCATATGTTCCAAAATGATTGAAAACATGGTTCAATGGAACATAATTCAAAAGGAGTGTTTACTTGTAGCAACACCCAAATTGTTTAACATAATGTATTGTTCATAACTAGATGAATTATTTGACAAATTTCATCAAAAAATAGGACTTTAAAACCAACTACATCTTCTTATGATAGAATTGTGTTGTATTTGTTGTTAGAAAAAGTGAACACAAGCAATATTCTCTCACTATTTCAAGTGTGCTCTCCAATTTTACCATCAAAAATCTAGCATATTGATACACTAGCAAGTTCAAGTTGTATCTCAATCTTATACCTCATCACAAGTTTATATTCTTCCAAATTAGGTTGTACAAATAATACACCTCATTATTTTGATAGTTTTTCCATAAATATTTATTGTAGTGATTATCAAGAGATCAATTAAAATGGGTAGTTATATATTCTATACAGTCTTGGTTGAATCCAATAAAAATAATATTCAAATACAATTCTAGAGTACTTTAAAGTTAGCAATAGTTCATCTATAGAAAATATGACTCAATTTAAAAAATATATTTTGATGTTTCCTAGATCCTACAAGGTATATGTATTGCATGGTGATAAAAGTTACATTTTGTAGTGTAGAAAAATGTACTCCTTTACATTTTCACACTATGTTTGCATCCCCTTAATTAATTGGACTTAATTAAGCTTCTAATTACCTACATTATGCATTCCAAAGCCTTATTATTCCCATTTTTTTAAAAGGAAACCTATATTAAATAATTGTTAACATTAATTAAAACACCTTAGAAATTGTGTCCTGGACTTAGGTCCTATGACCCATTTTCCCAAGGTGAATGGGTCCTCCTTAAGTGCCAAGACCTAATTTTTAATATGTTTTTGGCACCATTTTAATGATTCAAATTTAAGTTTCAAGTGTTGCCTTTTGGAATCTAATTTTTTGGAAATTAGATAAACACCTATAAATACATAGTTATTTTATCAATTCAAAGCTAAGCATTAAAAACACACATAATCAAGAGATCACAAGAGAAAATATTATTGTCAAGAGCATTGAAGAGTAGATTTATTAGTCATCTATAGCAACAATCAATATCATATTATCATGTCAAATTTCATGTGTGTTCATGTCATGTTTTGGAGCTAGCATTGCGATGTAGGTTTCAAGCATTCAAGCAAGCATGTCAAGCATCAAATCAATCAATTGATCAAGCCAATTCATGCAAGATAAAGCTACTTGGAGTGATGTGTTAGACTTCAATCCTCTAAGGGCAGTCATTAAGGGTTTGGTGAGTTGTTATATAGAATTATTCATTCATCATTTCCTTCCATTTATTATTGCTTTATCATCAAGGTTTAATTACTAAACTAGGATTTGACTAAGGAAAACCCCTATTCAACCAAAAACACACATTTCAATTATCTCTTTGTATGTGCAGATTTACAAGTGAAGAAGGACTAAATGTTGATCTCGGTGCAAGAGCACCTACACCTTTGAAGTCTAAGTTGATAGCTAGGTGTGTCTTGTGTTCATTTATGCTTAATAAGGTCTAAAGGACCAGTCATAATGTAATTTGAAAAGGTTTTGAATCATTTAGTTGAATTTGTCAGTTTGATTCATAATGCCAAGGCCATGTGAAATCATGAGTTTTAAGGGATATGGGGAGTAGGGTCTTATTCCATGTTAAATAAGGTCTCAATGAGCATTTTAAATGTATTGGAGGGCTTAATAGGTCAGTTAGGTGGTATTTGCAAAATCAAGTTGATCAAGTTGTAATGGGGTAGTGATTAAGAGCAAAATTGGCAAAAATTTTCATCTTAGACTCTAACAAAAGGTGGTTATGGTAGTTGGTCGGTTCAAGGGTGGTTTGGATGTTATTACATGATATATTTTTGTAAGATCTCGAATTGAGGCTGTTGGAGAAGTTTGGAATGAGTTTCTAATAAGAAGTTTGCTGTTTTTTTGTGTTTTCCATTAAGAAATTGCTGATCCCGTGCATTGTACGACCTGTACATATTGTTTTACACTACAAGCCTATTATGGTTGGATAGATAATTAAATAACCTTTCTTTTGGCGTTGGAATGGTGTGATTTCATTGAGAATTGAGTGAGATATCCCCGTTTTACTACCGGGTGGTCTCAAATCCCATGTTTTTCCTGTTTTCCTGAACTTTGCAAGCATTGTACGGATCTGTACCATCACCATATGATCTGAGACTTATATCATCTTGTAGGGGAATGAAATAGCTTTCATCTGAATCCAATTAGAGGTTCTAATATTGATTTTTGAGAGAGATCTCTTCATTTTTCTGGGACTGCCTGTTTCTAACTAATTTGAGGGTTTGATTGGTGTAAAAAATGATGTTCTAGTCATTCCACTTGCTGTCCAGCCCTGTAACTCGGTGGAATGACTTATTTCATGGAATTTTAGATGTACCAATGGTTTGGGAGGCATAAAATACAAGTTGTATGGTTTTAGGGGGATGCCTTAGGGTGTTTTCATGAGTTTTCCAAGTGAAATTGAGGAACTAAAGTAAGGTTTTGGAAAAATATGATTGGAACTCTATATGTGATAGTGTTTTGAGTTTTTGCAGGTCATTTTATGAAGGTCTAATGTATTGGAATGTTATGATATGTCTTGGAACCCATATTTTCAATAAACCCTCATGAATTGTGCCTAAAACAAGGTTTTTCAAGTTTGGCATGTATTTGTCCGTACCAATGGAATATTTTTGTGATTTTGGAGGTTTGAAGGCATATGAATTGCTGCACCAAGGTTTCATGGTCCTATGATAGGTTTAAAGGCATGTTGCTTTGAAAAATAGGCCTAATCAGCATAATTGAGCCTCCTGGGTCTGCATCATAGTGGT
Source organism: Sequoiadendron giganteum (assembly GCA_007115665.2). NCBI lineage: Eukaryota > Viridiplantae > Streptophyta > Pinopsida > Cupressales > Cupressaceae > Sequoiadendron > Sequoiadendron giganteum. Next base: position 265,239,411 of record CM021109.1, on the reverse strand, counting down.
ATCAGAGCATCAGGAAGTAGATCTATTTTCATTTTGCAGGGTTGAAGAAGAGGCAAGGTTGACAAGATGCCTCCAAAGAAGAATGATATGGCTAAAGAGATGAAGGAGATGAAAGATAGGCATGCAAGAGAACTCAGAGAGTTGGAAGAGAGAGTCATAGCCTTGGAGACAAACAAAAGAAGGGAAGTGGAAGAGACTGAGACTGAAGAAGAGGAAGATGAGGAGTTTGAAGATGTGGAAGAAGAGCTTACTCCAGGGGATCAAAGAATTGCAAGGTTGCTGAAGGCAATAAAGAATGACAAACCTAAGGTAAAACTTGATGTTCCGAAGTATGGTGGTAGTTTAAATGATGAAGAACTATTGGATTGGATTGCTGCAATAGATAATCATTTTGAATGTGATGAGGTTCCTGAAGAACAAAGGGTCAAGATTGCAAAAACTAAGTTGCAGGGTCATGCTTTGGTATGGTGGGATTACCTTCAATCTGAGAGGAGGAAGCAAGGAAAGTCTAAGATCACATCATGGGATAAGATGATATCAAAAATCAAAGGTAAATTCTTACCCAAGGATCACCAAGTTCAATTGTTTAAGAGATTGCAAAACTTAAGACAAAGGGAAATGGATATTAAGTCTTATACTGAGGAGTTTTATAAATTGAGTTTAAGATCTGGTCATCATGAGAATGAAGATGAAAAGATTGCTAGATATGTTGGTGGTTTAAGGCTTAATATACAAGATGAATTGGTTTTGGCTAACCCTAGGAGTGTAGAGGATTGTTATCAAATGGCTATTAGGGTGGAGGAGAAAATGAAGAGAAGGCAAGACAAAGCAGCAAGAGGAAGAGGCAACACTTCTAGAGGAAGAGGGTTCAATCCTAGTTCAAAGACAAACAATGAGGGCCAAGGAGAAGACAAGAAGGATCAAGAGAAATCTGATTCAAGAGGTGGATGGAGAGGTTCAAGAGGCAGATTTGGTGGAGGAAGAGGTTCCTATCAATTCTCAGGAAGATGCTACAATTGTAACCAGCCTGGACACCCAGCCTTCAAGTGTCCTGAAAAGCAAGCCTCAAGCTCTTATGGTGGAGAAAGGAGGAATCAATTAGTGCATGAAGATGAAGAGAGTGGGAATTCACCTATAGTTAACCTTACATCAGAAGAAGGAGAGGCACTCATGATAAGGAGAACTGTGTTGCAAGCATCCAAGGAGGAAGAATTGAGTCAAAGGAGGAGTCTATTCAGAACTACATGCAAAAGCAAAGGTAAAGTGTGTCAAGTTGTCATTGATTCTGGTTCTCAAGATAATCTAGTGTCTAGGGAGATGGTGGATAAGTTGAGTTTGGAAAAGTTACCTCATGAATCACCTTATAGAGTTTCTTGGGTCAATGATAATCAAACTTTGGTGGTAAAAGAGCAAGCATATGTTGATTTTCAGATTGGAGAGTATAAGGATAGGGTTCTATGTGATATTTTGCCAATGGATTGTTGTCATGTGCTCTTAGGGAGGCCTTGGCAATTTGATAGGAGGTCTATATATGATGGCTGGGAGAACACATACACCATCAAGAAGGAGGAAAAAACTTTTAAGTTGCTTCCCTTGAAAACAAGTGTAAGGGATAAGGGTAAGTCTAAGGTAGTGTTGTTTGGCAAGAAGGAGCCTTTAAGGCCTGAGGACAGTAAGTCTGATATGGTTGCAGGTTTAGAACAGATTAGTGGTGTTGTGACAGCAAGGAAGGCACCCACAAATGATGTTAAGACAGTATGGAGTTTGTTTTTGCAAGGGGCAACGAGAGAACTCAAGCCTAAGTCTGATTTGATCAAGGTAAGTGATAAGTGTGCAAAGGAGTATGAAGGACAGGGTGAAATTGTTGTTGGGACTATGGTGTGTCCCATTACTATGAAGGTTGCTGCAAGCCAAGTGAAATTTGGTAATGCAAAAGAGGATAGAGTTGTTAGTGCAGGGGCACAAGAGGATGGTGACATGGTAGGTCTAGGGGCATTACAAAAGGAACAAATTAAGCAGAGGCATGCAGGTCTGATCACAGAGCCAATAAGGCAGAATGTGCAAGGAATGGTGAGGAGCTATCCATGTATGGGTGGAGCAAGGAAGAGAGCAGGTTTATATGATTCTAATGTTTGTTTATCTGCAGGTCTAAGGCATAGAACAACACCAAATTTTGATCCAGGACTAAAGAGATCAGTACCAGGTCTGAAGATGCTTGAAGCAGCAATGAGAAGGCCAAGAACAAGTTTCCACTCTTGGGGCAAGAGTCTTTTTTATGGGGGGGTGTATGGTGCAAGAGCACCTACACCTTGTGAAGTCTAAGTTGATAGCTAGGTGTGTCTTGTGTTCATTTATGCTTAATAAGGTCTAAAGGACCAGTCATAATGTAATTTGAAAAGGTTTTGAATCATTTAGTTGAATTTGTCAGTTTGATTCATAATGCCAAGGCCATGTGAAATCATGAGTTTTAAGGGATATGGGGAGTAGGGTCTTATTCCATGTTAAATAAGGTCTCAATGAGCATTTTAAATGTATTGGAGGGCTTAATAGGTCAGTTAGGTGGTATTTGCAAAATCAAGTTGATCAAGTTGTAATGGGGTAGTGATTAAGAGCAAAATTGGCAAAAATTTTCATCTTAGACTCTAACAAAAGGTGGTTATGGTAGTTGGTCGGTTCAAGGGGTGGTTTGGATGTTATTACATGATATATTTTTGTAAGATCTCGAATTGAGGCTGTTGGAGAAGTTTGGAATGAGTTTCTAATAAGAAGTTTGCTGTTTTTTTGTGTTTTCCATTAAGAAATTGCTGATCCCGTGCATTGTACGACCTGTACATATTGTTTTACACTACAAGCCTATTATGGTTGGATAGATAATTAAATAACCTTTCTTTTGGCGTTGGAATGGTGTGATTTCATTGAGAATTGAGTGAGATATCCCCGTTTTACTACCGGGTGGTCTCAAATCTCATGTTTTTCCTGTTTTCCTGAACTTTGCAAGCATTGTACGGATCTGTACCATCACCATATGATCTGAGACTTATATCATCTTGTAGGGGAATGAAATAGCTTTCATCTGAATCCAATTAGAGGTTCTAATATTGATTTTTGAGAGAGATCTCTTCATTTTTCTGGGACTGCCTGTTTCTAACTAATTTGAGGGTTTGATTGGTGTAAAAAATGATGTTCTAGTCATTCCACTTGCTGTCCAGCCCTGTAACTCGGTGGAATGACTTATTTCATGGAATTTTAGATGTACCAATGGTTTGGGAGGCATAAAATACAAGTTGTATGGTTTTAGGGGGATGCCTTAGGGTGTTTTCATGAGTTTTCCAAGTGAAATTGAGGAACTAAAGTAAGGTTTTGGAAAAATATGATTGGAACTCTATATGTGATAGTGTTTTGAGTTTTTGCAGGTCATTTTATGAAGGTCTAATGTATTGGAATGTTATGATATGTCTTGGAACCCATATTTTCAATAAACCCTCATGAATTGTGCCTAAAACAAGGTTTTTCAAGTTTGGCATGTATTTGTCCGTACCAATGGAATATTTTTGTGATTTTGGAGGTTTGAAGGCATATGAATTGCTGCACCAAGGTTTCATGGTCCTATGATAGGTTTAAAGGCATGTTGCTTTGAAAAATAGGCCTAATCGGCATAATTGAGCCTCACGAGTGCATCATGATCAAAGAGCAATTTTATAAAGTTGTCAAATTTTTTCAACAATATCGTCAAGCTACAGAAACTCACCTATAGATTTTATTTCCGGCTTTCCAATAGTCAAACTTGGAGAAATAATAAACTTAGATCTAGGATCTGAGGACTACAAAATTAAATTTTGGACCCCTGTACAAAGACCCATTCACCCTAGGGAAAATTTGTCCTTCAGCAGAATTCAAAACACACTTTGGTGCCAAGTACATACCATCTTGCCCTTCTCAGATCTTCCTGTAAATTATTTCCATTTCTACTATCATAATATTCTACATTTCAAGTATTAGGTCATACAATTGAGTTTGTTAATGCATTTAAATTTATCTCCCAAAACAAAAAATTAGTCATTGTTGTCATAAGAAAACAACAGACCTTCCTAATAGGGTTGACTCACCTCAAGGTTGAAATTCAATCCTATCCTTGGGAGATCTCTTTTTCTAATGAAATTAGGAAAAGTGGAAGTCTGTTAGATCATTCCATCACATATCAACCCCCCTACTCCCTTCCAACACATTCCCATATTTTTCTTTATTTCACGTTTCTTTTAATAGGTTTTTCAATAATTTTCTTTGTACTATATGTTCTTAGCAATATTTGGTGTTAGACAATCCTAAATTTCAGTAATGATTTTTGAGTGTTATGTAGAGGATGACTATTCTTCATTGATAGTAGTGGTTGGAATTTAACTATAGCTATTGAGTATGTAATTTTTTGGAAGAATAAGGAGTTTTTCATTGATGTGCTTATTGGAAACATGAGCATGAAGTATGAGCTTAAGGTATGAGCACAAGTTGCACAGTATGCAGTACAATGTTGTCATTGATATCAACATTGTGATATAGTATGAAGATAATTGTGTAGATAATTTTATATAGCTTGAGCATGTTTGAAGATGGTTATCTAGTGAACATTTGCAAGAAGGTTTGATATGGTGAAGATAGATAAAAGAGAAAATTGGTTGTGTCAAAATAGTGTTTTAGTGTATAAGACATCTGGTATTTTGGTCCACATTGGTCCGCTATGTAGAATCTCACTGTGTAGTTTTTATATAATTTTCTTAGATGTTAGAAGAGTCTAAATCCAGAGTTTTACAGTGTTTTGGTCTTCGATGTTGAAGTTATGAATGATAGAAGTTTCAGTCTAGCAGTTAAAGTGTTACTAGTTTAGTGTGCATGTTTTGGAAAATTCGCACTTCTTTAAAGATTGGTATCTAGCTTTACGGATTTGTGGGGATGTTGAAAAAATGTCAATAGATTATGGATTCCAAGTGGCATGAAGTTTTGAGGTTCGCGTGTTTGTTTGTGGTTGAACAGTTGATGAATATTGTTGTTAGGTCTTTTCCAATGTCGACCTGATAAGTTTTGGGTATTGCAAAGTTTTGAGAAGTATTGATTCGTTATGTGGGAGCTACTATAGGTCCATGCCAACCTATTTGGACTTGTTATAATTTTTGAATCTCGGCACAAGTATGTATATGTGTATGTTGAGTCGACAAGGCATATTTTGTATATTACATCTAGTTAGGCTGACCTAATTGATGTTGTAGGTGTTTGTGGATGAAGCAAATATATATGTAAGATATTTTTTGGTGTTTTGGTAATAGTTGTAAGATGGGAAAAATCAAATAGTATAGATTAAGTGACAGCCAATACTTCTCTAAACTATAATCCCAATCTAAACAAGAGAATACAAACAAAGAGAGCAATCAAAATAAAAGCAAATGAAATAAAACACTCCCCTTTGAAGTTGATTCTTTCTCTTGTCTCTCCTATTTCTTCTTATGCCAATATTGCCCTCAGATTTGTTGTTGAAGTTGTGCAAATACCTACAAATAGTAAGCAAGAAAGTTGGAGATAATTAGTTGTTAAATTGAAAATGGAGGGGAAGGGTTGCTTTTATAGACAACCATTTGAATGGATGGACGAGATTGATCTTCTAGAAAGATTCTAAGATCAATGGATGAGGATTCATGAGAGGGAGGTTATGAAATGGATGGCCAAGATCTACGGTTGAGAATTGATGCAACCAGAATATGCCATGCATGGAAAAGATATGGCGTTGACGGCTATGACGTTGACGGCTATGACGTCTGACGGCTATGACAGACATGCAGGACATGCAGACTATGACATGAAATTATGACAGGGGATCTTTGACCAAAATAGAGGGATAAATAATTTATTTTGAAAATGGAAGAGGATGACAAGTGGCAAATAAATAATTTATTTTAAATTATTTATTTGGAGGAAATGAAAAAGGAGATTTAATTAAATTCATAAATTTAATTAAAGGAAGAAATAGAAAGTGAATATGGATAATTGATTTGGATCAATTATTTAAAGGAGAAGAAAGACACATAAATAAATAATTTCGTCAATTATTTAATTATAGAAGAATAAAAGGTCAAATAATAATTATTATCTGACTATGGACATGTGATGAAATATAAATAATTAAATAAATAATGGTTTATCTAATTATTGAAGAAAGGGGTATTAGTGACGCAATTAATTT